>PVJN01035128.1:0-22811 GCA_004026805.1 Lasiurus borealis
GGGCCTCCTCCGGCTGACACAGCTCCGTGCCTGACGCCCCCCACCCCACTTCCCTCCCTCCCTCCTCCCGCATTAAGCGGGGCCCAGGGACATTGGAAGACTCCGTCACACCAAAATGTGGGCGTCAGACCAGTGGTCCTGCCTCCACGGGTCGGGCCCCACGTCGGGAGCCACGGCTTTGTTTGCGGAGGGACCCCTTCCTGAGGCACCCAGGCCCCCTTGGGGGGAGGGGCCCGGGAGCCCCCCTCCCTCACCCCCTCGGCTCCTCTGACCCATCTGTGTCTCGGGGGGTAGACGGGTGGGCCCCAGGCGACAGAGGGACTTCTGGACAAAGGCTGGAAGACGGAGAACGGGGTCCAGCGATGAGTCGCCCCTCCCGGCACCCCTGGGAGCCACGGGGACCCGAGGCTGCCCCCACCTCCCGGGGAAGCTGGGACAGGAAGCAGCTTCGCTCCTGTGCAGGCAGGAGCCGCCTTTAAACACCCGCAGCGGCCAGGGTTGGGCCCAGGAAGGGTGCCCGCACCTGCGGCGGGTTCGCCAAATGCTTGCTCAGTGCCCGGCACTTTACTGACCTTTATTTATTTATTTATTTTTAAAAAAATACACTTTATTGATATTTCACAGAGAGGAAGGGAGAGGGATAGAGAATTAGAAACATCTATAAGAGAGAGACATCGATCAGCAGCCTCCTGCACGCCCCCTACTGGGTATGTGCCCGCCGCCAAGGTACATGCCCTTGACGGGAATCGAATCTAGGACCCTTCAGTCCGCAGGCTGATGCTTTTTCCACTGAGCCACACCGGTTTTGGCTGGATTTGTTTTTTAGTTAAAGCGTTATTGTTGAAAGTATGACATGGGTCCCCCAGGCAGGGGACACCCTGAGGGGACCTAGTCAGTTAGGGGGTACCCCGAGGCGACCTGGCCAGGCAGGGGCTGTGCTGTGACACTCACTGACAAAGGGAGGCGGACGGTGCACCGTGAGCAAGTGAACATGTATGTAATGCAGACCAGGCGGGGGGCAGGCCTCCTCACCCTCCGCCCACTTCCTCACCCTCCGGTCCTGGGCCATGTTTATGTAGCACCTGGTACGTAGGGCATTGTCCCCGTGGCGGGGGCTCCGTCTGCCTGTGAAGTGGCGAGACCACGTCCCCGTGAGGTGCCCGCCCGTGTGCTGCGTGGCACTGCGTGTCTTCATGGGCACAGAGAACACAGGCTTGTGAGAGAGCACCGAACCGCCCCCCTCCGGGAGCTCTCCTGTGCCCGCCCCTCCCTTTGCCCGCTCCTCCTCTGGGGGCGGCGGGGTCCTCGTTAGGACTGGCCCTGGGGCCAAGGTCGGCGGCAGTGCCCCTGGGGTCTGTGGGCTGGGCTGCCGGGCACCGCGGGAGGCTCCCTCCGATCGCTCCGCCAGCCACTGGCTGAAAAATTAATTTGCAAATGAATCACATTTCCCGGGACCTTCTGGAGCAGGAGCAGCTGCACCTGGCCGGCCCAGCGGCGTCCAGGGAGGCGCGGGAGCGGCCTCGGTGGACGAGGGCCTGCGGTGGCCGGGCCGGGCGGCGAGCAGCGGGGGCTGGGGCCGCCCCTGGAGGCAGAGGCGGGGGCTCCGGGCGCCGGGGGCGGGGGCCGGGCCGGGCGTGGGCACCGCGGCCGAGCTGGTGGCTGGTTCTCCGGGAGCCGGCTCCCGCCCCGGCCATCTGCTCGGAGCATCTGGTGCTCAGGTGTGAGCCCGAGCTGGCGCATCCGAGCTGAAATGTGCAGTCACCTTGCCACCCACGCCGGCTTCCGTGGCGCCGCCAGGCCGCCCTCTTTGTGCGGGGAAGGCAGGCGGCCGGGGGGAGTCAGATGCCAGCCCGGGACGGCGCCAGGACGGGGCTCAGGCCCCGCAGCCCAGGGCTGGCCCTGTCGCCCCACCCACCGGGGGCCGGGGGCCGTCTCCGGGGACAGGCAGGCTCAGAGAGCAGAGGGAAGATGGTGCCGCACCCCCACCGCTGTGCCGGGCGGAGCAGGCTGCAGGCTGTGCAGGCGAGAGGCCCGCCAGGGTTCTCGTCAGCGACTGAGGAGACTCCAGGTCACTCCCGATGCTGCCGCTGTCCCTGCGAGCACCGCCCAGCCTCAGGGGCACGGGTGGGGGCTTGGGGCCCACCTGGGTGTGTGGCGGCTGCCACAAGGGTGTCTGTGGTTGAGACGTCCTTCCCGTGAGCTGGAGCCCCTGGCCGGGCGCTCGGCTGTGACCTGGGACATTCTCCTCCCGGGAGGACACGTCTCATCTCTGAGCCATGGAGGGCGTGGCCGAGGCCGGAGGCTCCCATAAGAGGTGCTGTGGGTGGCTTTTCAGGCCGGAAAGACCTTCCAGAGCACCCAGGAGGCCCGTGCCCACCGCACACAGCCCCCGGGAGAGTCCACGGGACAGATCCCCCAGGACACAGCCACCGGGAGAGTCCACGGGACAGAGTGCATGGAAGAGACACAGCCCATGTGGCTAAAATCACAGTCTATCTCTCTACATCTCTCTCTACTCAATCAGATTATCTTTGGCATTTTAAGACATATTTTTATTGCTTTCAGAGAGGAAGGAGGAGGGAGGAGAGAGAGAGAAGCATCCATGATGAGAGGGAATCATCGATCTGCTGCCTCCTGCACGCCCCCCACTGGGGATGGAGCTGGCCACCGGGACAGGTGCCCTGACCGGGAATTGAACCCTGAACTCCTGGGTCACAGGTGGACGCTCAACCCCTGAGCCAGGCCGGCCGGGCCCACGGTATCATTGCAGGAGCTGGGGCAGGACTGACCCCATGGGCGCCGGGCGGGTGGGTGGAGGCAGGCGCGGATGGAAGGTCAGGCCTGTTAGACCCAGGCCACCTGACCCCGGGGCCCACAAGGCTCCCCTGCCCCAGTCCTGCTGGCGCCCTGGGCTCCCAAAGACACCCCGACAGGCGGGTCGATTCCCCACGGGCCTTCCTCCTGAATACACTTCCCTGGTGGGAGGCCCCCGAGGTCTCTGATCTCAGTGTCGGGGCGCAGGCTGAGGCCGCCCTCCGCTCTAACCGTCCCGGCGATGGCCGCTGCGGCCTGTCCGTCTCAGTACGCGCCCGCGGGTCCCTTTCCCGTTCCCACCAGCACACGCGTGGAGCACATGTGCCCTCCCCCTCCCGAGGCCCCGGGTCCCGGGCGTGCGCCCCGCGGGCACCCCCAACCCTGCCCGGGGCCTCCCCGCAGCCCCCCCATCCCCGGGCCGGCTTGGCAGCCCCGGCTGGCACCGGATCCCCGAGCGTCTCCCCCGCGTCCCTGCTGGGCAGCGAGACGGGGTCCCGTTGGCGTGAGGCGCGGTGCTGGCGCGCTCCGCGGCCGCCGCACGCGCGCAGGGTGCGTCTGACAGCGATCTAGTGTTCATTGACAAACGCTGTCACAATATTGAGGAGGAAGTGATATATTGTATCAACAGTAGTGGTCGACGCTCAGCCAGTCATATGGACCGGGCGAGCGCCATATGCTCCCCGCGCGCGCGCCTTGCGAGGCTCTGGCGGCGAACTTGACGAGCGTACGACGCCCGTCAGAGGAGCAGGGAGAGGAGCAGGCACGGCCCGGAGCGGCTGCCGGTGCCCGCCGCCTGCTCGCCGCCGCCGAGGCCCGGCCGGGCCCGCTTCCCGCGCCGTCCACCGCGGGAGGGAGGAGCGGCTCTGCTCCGGGTTCTCCCCGGGCCCCGAGGCGCCTGCCAGGGGCGTCTCCCGCAGCCAGGTCCCCGCTGGCGACGGACGGTGAGAGCCCCGAGATGACGAAGCCATGGATTTCCTGGGTGACTGTGTGTGTGTGTGACTGTGTGCGTGAGCATATGTGAGTGTGTATGTGTGAGCTTGTGTGTGTGAGTGTGTGACGGTGTGTGTGTGAGCATGTGTGAGTGTGAGCATGAGCATGTGTGTGTGTGTGAATCTTTTTGAATGTAAATTTGTTGTATGTGATTGTGTGTGAATGCATATGAGTGGATATGTGCATGTGTTAGCGTATATGTGTGAGTGGGTGGTGTGTATATGTGTGTGAGTGTGTAAATGTTTTTGTGTGAGTTGGTGTACAAGTGTGTGTGTGAATATGGACTAGTGTAAGTGTGTGTGTGTAACGGAGTGTGTATATTTTATAGAATGTTTTTGTGTATGACTGTATATTAGTATGCATGTGAATGTGTTAGTGTGTGCCTGTGTGACTGTGTGTGTGCGTGCACGCCTGTGTGAATGTTTTTGGATGTGTGTGACTGTGTGTGCGTGTGTGTGTGTGTGTGTGTGTGCATAAGCGTGCGTGTGCGTGTGCCCCTTCTGCCGGCGTCCCCGCCTGCGTGCCAGGCGCGCAGGGCCTCCCCTCACAAGGACCGCCCACGCAGGCCCAGGAAGGAAACGGCATATGGCGCCTTGGAGCCGGCTCAGGCTGGCACGGCTGCGTTTGGTGAGCGGCACCTGGGAGAGGCGGCCACCGCGTGAGCGGAGCTGAGCATTTGTTGGATGTCCTTGTTGCTTTGTTTGTTGTGATCCCGATAGGAGAGGGGAAGCGTGCGGTTCCGGTTCCGGTTCCGGTTCCTGGGTCGGGGCTCGGCGCTCTCCGGGGTGACTCCCGGCCCGCGCCCACAGCGGCCTCCCGCAGGCGTCTGGCGGGTGGCAGGCCGCGGGAAGGGCGCAGGGGCTGCGTGCGGAGCCGTGAGCGCAGGAGCGTGACTGGAGAGCAGGGCCCTGGAGGAGCAGCTGGGGCGTGGCACCCAGGGGCTGCGTCAGGGCTCGGCCTCCTGCTCCCCGTTCACTCCCCACGGCAGGTGGGGCCCGGGTTCCCCCTCCCCCCCCCCGTGCCACTCGCAGGGGGCCCGGGGCCACGGGGCCAGTGGAGAGCGTGGGCCCCTCCTCTCTGTCCCCCAGGGCCCCTGCCCCCAGCACTTCCCGAGCGGCGGCTGCAGGCTCACTCCTGGCAGCCGTGAGGGCGCGGCGTCCCTGGGCCCGCGTGCACCCAGCGTGTGCCGGTGGCTGTGCCCGGGTCCAGACGGGTCTCCTGAGAGAAGATATCAGGGTCAAGGGCACCCAGAATGCTCAGCGAACCCGATTCCCCCAGGTGTGTCCACAGGACTCTGTTTTAGCTTCAGATGCGGGACGGTTAGCTCTGGAGTGACCAGTTGACTTCTCTTGAAGGTTCCAATTTTCTGCCCAAAGTCTCTGCCTCGTCACTATTTTCTGGAATGAATGTTTTCTTACATGTAATGTCTTATTTTAAAGTCCATGACTCTGAAACTCTGAGTTTAGTCCTTGCTGTGTCCACGGGTCTTCTTTCTCCATCAAACTTATAAATCTTTTACTTTTAACCAGAGCTAAGCCGCATGGGGCTGTAGGTGGGCACAGCCACGTAGCAGTGGGAGGAACCGCGGATTAGCTGTAAATGTGGCGTGGTTCCGGCTGGGTGCCAGGACTGTCTGCTCCCCCTCTTCATAGTCCCTCCCCGAGGGCCCCCTGAGAATGCACGGAGTGTACCGGGACCTGCCGTCTTGCTGGGCCCAGAATTCTAATTGCGTTTTGGCCCCGGGGCTGGGAGGATTCTGTCGGCGTCTCGGCAGCCTCGAGGGGCCAGGGAGCCGGCTCAGCACCCCGTTCCCTCCTCGCTCGAATCCAGGCCCTGTGTCCCGGCTCTGGGATAATGGTTCTCTCATGCTGGAAATAATCGCGCACACGCATGTGCATACACAGAGGCACACAGGCAAACACACACATCTATACCACATGTGTATACACACTCATGTGTGCACATAGGCAAATGCATGCACAGGGGAATATACATGTACACACACTCATATGCACAAGTGCCTGTGCACACAGGCATACACACATATACATGGATACGCGCACATCTCTGGGCACAATCATAGATATGCACACAGACGAACACACATCAACACATGTGAATACACCCGTGTAATCACACATGTACACACACGGTGAGTTTGACGGGAGCCTGCCCGCCGCCGTCAGAAATGGAAGGAAAGCCACGTCTTCCTACTGCACGGGAGCTGCGTGGTGGTGGGTTCTGTCTGGCTGTCAGCGCCGTTCCGGGCTTTGAAAGGGGACTTCCTCCCTCCCTCAGTCAGCACCCCAAACCCGGGACGCGATGCTCCCTTAGACCGAGGACCCGCCACGGGAGGCATGATTGAGGGCCGGGAGGAGTCAGGGTTCAGAGCTGAGCCGTCCGTCTGTTCTCAGCCCCAGCGCCTCCTGCCGCTCCGCCTGGGGCCCCCGGCCGGGAGGCAGCCTGGCACTGCCCGTGCTCTGGGTGGACCCTCCCGTGGGGGGACCCGGGGACTCGGGGGAGCCCAGGGCTTCACAGACAGTGGGGGCTGGGAGAGTCACCCACTTCTCACCCGAGGTCCCGGAGAGGGTGTTTATGCGGAGGACGTGCCGGGCCACGTGGGCACGCAGGCAGACGCCACGGACCGGCGTGCCCCCCTCAGGCGGCTTCCTGGGCCGGTCCCTCACCTACCAGTGGCCGCACTGCACGCGTGACTCTGCAGTAACACATATGCAGTGTGCATGTGCGGCGTGACCGTTTCCTCACGTCGTTCACTCTTCCTGTGCACGTTATGGCGCGGGTGGAACGTCCTGTTTGGGGTGTGATGGCTGTACCCCCGTTGTGGCTGTTTCGCTTGCCCCTGTTTTTACACAGAGGACACATCCTGTCCCCCACTGTCCCCCACACCGCTCTGTGCCCGGAACCCGCTTTTCCTCCGGGCGGTCATGGCCAGGGCCACTGCGCCTGCTCTTCCACTGACTTCCAGGTCTCGCGTTTACTCCTCAGCAGCAGCAGGTCCCCTCAAGCCCAGCGCCGGCCGGCAGGGCGAGATCAGGGAGCCCGCGGTCAGGGGAAGGGCCGGTCATCAGGGCCCGGGGGACGGGACCAGCGAAGCCACAGGCTGTGCATGAGCAGCGGGGAGCTCCCCTGGAGAGGAAGTGAGGGCGGCGGCATCACCTCTTCTCCATGCTGCCCGCCGGGCGCTGCCGCCGTTCACCGGATGCCGCCCCGAACCCTGTCTCCCTCCGATGTGCTGTGAGCGCGTCCTCCTTGTTCTACTTTTTAACATATAATTTATGGCCGAAACCCGTGTGGCTCCGTGGACAGAGAGTTGTCCTGCGGACTGAAGGGTCCCGGGTTCGATTCCAGTCAAGGGCATGGACCTTGGTTGTGGGCACATCCCCTGTGCCTGCCACATCACGTGTCTCAGCCTTCATTCCAGTCACGTGTCTAACCTTCACCCGAGTCACGTGTCTAACCTTCATCCGAGTCACGTGTCTAACCGCAGCCCGGCGGCCGAGCGCCACTAACAGCCACTGGACTCTGCGGGTCACTGCATTTCGTGGGGGGCTCGTCGGAACCTCCCCGTGTGGCTGGAGGGGAAGCGGCGGACACATCCCAGAGCCCCGTTCGAAGTGGGAGGGGCCCCGTGAGCCACGCCCGGGGGCTGCTGGGAAGGTCCCACCCATGGCTCCACTTCCGGGCGGGGATTAACGTCTCACGGGGACGGATTTCAGGAGGGGGTGCCACAGGCACTTTGACCCGTTTCCCTGGGAAAAGCCTTGCTCTCCTGGGAAGGCGCTGCCAGGGCGGCTCTGGGGTCCTGGGTGTGGGAGGGCTTTGGGGGGACAACCCGTGTGTCTAGAGGAGCATGGGGGTGGGAGTGGGGGGTGGGGTTGGAGGGCTGGCAGCGACCCCAGGTGACCCGCGCCCCTCGCAGGTGCTGGCGGAGATGCCGGGGGAACTCACGTTTCGGTGGAAACCCAGATCTGCCTGATGGAAAAGGGGGAGATCCTGGCCAGGTTATTTTATTTTATTTTATTTTATTAACTTTATCACTGACGTGTCTTCCCCCTAAAACGCCTGGGTGTTGTCAGAGGCCACGGGCCCGGCCCTGAGCGCTGGAGCTTGAACTTGACCGAGATGAGAAGCAGGTGGCCGTGGTGGAGACCCCGGGACCAGCTGGACGGGGGGCCCGCTGCCCAGGCCGGGCGGTTGGCTGCCCCCCACCCCGGCCCCCTCCCTAGCCTGCGCTTCTCTCCGCTCCCGCAGGGGCGGCAGTCCCAGCGCGATGAGCGGACGGAAGACGGGCCTCTCCAGGGCTGGAACATGCAAACAGGGCGAGAGGGTGTCGTGGACATTGTTTTTCCTTTAGTTTTTACTGATGAGAGAGAGGAGGGAGAGGGAGAGGGAGAGGAACATCCGGGATGAGAGAGAATTTGAACCCGCTGCCCCCGGCACACCCCGCACTGGGGATGGAGCCCGCAGCCCGGGCCTATGGAACCCTGACCTCCTGGGTCAGAGGTCGGTGCTCGCTCACAGAGCCACGGGGCCGGGGGGCCGTCTCTGGTTTAGTCCGATTCTGAGGAAGGGCATTGCGCCCGGGGTTACGGGAGGGGGGATGGCAGGTGCTGACGTTGTTCAGGAGGCGCTCACCCCGCCTTCCTTGGGCACCTCCTCCTCCCGGAGGGGCCTGAGGAGCAGGAGCGGCATCGCCCGCCGGCCTGGCCGCTGAAAAAATTAATCTCGGAGAATTCCGGCCGGAAATGCCCGCGGAGGCGGCCCCTCGGCGGCGTGGTCCCCGAGCTCCGTGCCGACGCTCCCGTCCCCCACGCTCCCCGAACCCCACCCGGAGCCGCCTGTGGGCCAGCGCCCACGCCCACCGCGGCCCACGTGTGGCACCTTCGTCTCCCGCTCCGATCCCTTGTCGTTACTTTCTCCAAACAGCCCATCCGTTCTGTTCCGTGCGAGCTCCCTTTGTGAGCCAGGCCGAGTATCTTTAATTAAATCGTCACTCTCCCCTTTGCCGCTGATTAGCGGCTCCGGTATCTCCTCCCTGGTCACGTCGGCTCGCTGGGGTTTCACCCCGCCGGCCCCCGCTCCCCGACCTTATTAAATGTTGGGGTGTGTAAGGGCCGGGCCAGGGCGCGTCTGGGTGGCCCCGGCATTTCCAAAGGGAGTTTGCCGAGTCCCCGTGTCCCTGCTGCTCTCGCCTCTGAGTCGGCCTGCAGACTCTGGAACGCCCCCCCCCCCCCCCCCGCCTGTCCCGGCCCCCAGAGACACCTGCCTGCCAGGGCCCCGCTCTGGCCCTCGCTGGGAACCCGGCAATGCCTCCTTCCCGTTTCCTCAGCCGTCGCCGGATCCCGGCTCCTGCGCCGTGCGCCTGGCGTTCACAGAGAGCACCGGAACTCGGTCTGGCCCAGCCGGCCGCCCAGGCCACAGATCACCGTTCCGTGCAGCAGGGGGAGAGCTGCCCGGGGGGAGGCGTTAAACTGGTTTTGGTGCCCTCAGCGCCTCCCACTCTGCCCTCTGAGGACCCGCCTCCCCGGACCCCATCTTCCCGAGGACGCCGCGCACTTCTGGAGGAGGGGCTCCCTGGTTCTGAGAGCCGCAGGGCTTCCTGGGAGGCATTTGGAGACCTGCCTCCGCGTCAGCCCAGCCAGGATGTCCCCCCACCTCCTCTGGTTCCTGGGGGAGGGGCCTGCTTCTGGGGGTGCGGGCCTTGCTTTCGGGGGGTTGGGGGGCCTTGTTCCCAGGGATGGGCCTTGCTCCCAGGGATGGGCCTTGCTCCTGGGATTGGGGGGCCTTGCTCCCAGGGGGTCTTGTTTCCAGGGGGTTGGGGGCTTTGCTCCTGGGATTTGGGGGGCCTTGCTCCTGGGGGTGGACTTCGCTCCGGGTCTCTCGCCTCCAGTGTCGGACGCACTCGCCGCAGGGATGCGCCTCCTCTCGGCCGTTCCCAGGACCCAGAGCACAGCGCTGCCCCGGGGACGTGGCACCCTGGCTCGGGGGCCCGTGTCGCACACCCAGCCAGGACACGGAGGCTCCCGTACGGTGCTCCCTCCCGGCCTGACCCGGCTCCTGTCCGGCCGCTCAGCCCGGACCCGTGCCCACAAACGACAGCTCGGAGCAGGCCTTTCCCGCCACCACCGCGCCCTCACCCCGCACACAGCCGGCCCCTCCCCGCAGACAGCGGGGTCCGGCCTTCCACAGGGAAGGTGTGCACCTGCCCTCCACAGCCGGGGCGCCCGCTCGCCAGGCCCGGGCCCTGCACCCCAGAGGGCTGGAGGTCTTAAAAGCTTAATAAAGGTGGCACGTCCCTGCTCCCAGCCAGGTTTTAAAGACTGCATTTAATTGAGTCAGCCAGCACGCCGCTTTGGGGGAAAATGAGCACCAGGCACACTTGTCCTTGGGGTGCAAACGTCGTCTTGTAAACAGCCAATGGCCTGGTGTGGGCCGGCCGGCAGACAACTGGCACAGCAGCGGCCAGCGGACTGCAGGGGGTGAGGTGGGGGTGGGGGTCCCTGCGAACGGGAGCTTCCTCCCTGGCCCACCCGCTGTTTCTCCACTCGAGAGCCCGCCGTCCTTCTGCCCCCCGCCCCCCGGCCAGGGCCCCGAGTCCCGGAGCTCCCCCAGACCTGAGGCCCCGGGCCCCCCGCCCCCCGCCACGTCACGGAGCCGCAGACAGCTGCCCCGGACAGCCAGCCCCGTCCCGGCGGCGACCGTCCCGCCGGGCGTGGGGGAGCGAGAGCGAGACACAGGTGCCCCGGCGTAATCGCTTGCACATTTCCAGAACCGGACACTCTGTCATCTAATAGACGGAGAGCGAGAAAGCTTTTGTCTGCGCGCAGCGGCCAATGGGGAGCGGGCGCGGGGGACACGATACCCCATAACTTAATCACCCGGCTCTTCCGCGGGGGCCGCGCAGCTGTGCCTCGCTAATATGCATGCACCGGGTGTAAGCCGATCCGCTGCCGCTCCCCTCGCGCTCCCCGGAGGAGGAAAGCCTGGGGACGAGGCGCATCAGGATGCAATATTCACCCCCTCCCCTTCGGGCAAAATCACTCCTCACCGGGTCTGGGCGAAAGTGGGGTTCTCGGCTGCGGGTGGCCACAGGCGCCCTGCTGAGGGTGTGCCCCACGTGTGGGACGTTACGGGGGCCTGTGGGGGAGGCAGCCGGGGCGGCCCTGGGGGCCCGGAGGACAGTGGACCTGAGGGATGGACAGAGGACAGTGGACCTCAGGGATGGACACTTGTTCCTCGGAAGCCCAGACCCGCCCCGAACCCCCGGACCCGAGTCCCCCTGGGCTCATGCAGGAGCAGGGAGCGGGGGGGGGGTGCCCCGGGTTCAGCTCTCCTAGTCGGGATCTTTGATTTGTGCACCTGTCAGTGGCTCGTGGCTCCTGCTTTCCTCGGGATTCTCTGTGTAAATCGGCTTTCAAAGTCTTAACCCGAAAAAAGAAAAAGATAGGAAAAGGGGAAGAAAAATAAATAAATAAAAAGGAAAAAAAAAAAAAAGGAAAGGCCCTAAGACAAAGGAATTGTGGAGCGGGGACTTTTATTTTCCAGGGCAAAAAATGATACGGGTAAGTGAGCATCAACTGACCAGAAATTATTTGCTTCTGTCTGTTAGACACGTAATGGAGTCATTTAACTAGTCAAATTAGGAGCTGCAGAAATGCACCATGCTTCATTACTGAGTTCGAATGGGCACCATTTTACATTTACGTCAAAAATTATCTCATCGCAAATTAATGTTTTCATCTCGCCAGCCGGCCGGAGCCGCGCGGCGCGGGCGCCACCTAGTGGCCGTCGCGGGAAGGCGTGGAAGTGGGCTGTGGGAGCTGGGCCTGGGGACTGGGAGGCGGTGGGTGGGGAGCGGGGCTGGGAGGGGGGTAGAGAAGTGGGGTTCAGTTTAGGGAGAGAGCCTGGGCCCCGTGAATGTCACTGTGGGGCTGGACTCCCGAGGGGAGGTGCTGAGGCTCCCGTAAAGGTCCCCCCAACTTGGTCTCCAGGGACACGTGCCCGGCCCGGCCTGTCTCTGTGTGTGTCCGTGTGTGTGTGTGTGTGTGTGTGTGTGTGTGTGTGTGTGTTTCACGCTTTGCTCGGGGTTTGTGAGCTTACAGGACACCCGGGCTCAGAGGTTAGCTGGGGTCACGTGGCTGCACAGACCAGGGAGCGTCTTCCCGCCCCCGTTGTGAATCGGCACCGTCTCTGGTTGTTGCGGGTGAAACGCGCTCCCTGCGGGCGCAGGTGAAGGCGACGTTGTGACTGTGGGAGCCGGTCCGCTCCCCACGCCCGCCGTTGCCGGGGTCCCCGCGTGCTGGTCTGGGCTCCATTCCGGGAGCAGTCCGTTCGGGTCAAATTGCAGAGCCCTCCCCGTAAAAGCACTTCGCGGAATGCCGGGCAGGTGCGCCGTGCGGCAGGGGAGAGCGGGCGCCAGTGGTCGGGGTGAGAGCCAGGGACGGGACGGGCGCGGAGAAGAGCGCGGGAAGCTGAGCTGTTTCGGGGCGACGTCGGCGTGGGGTTCCGTGAGAGCGGCGAGGAAGCGAGGCAGGCAGACCTGCTGCCCCACAGTCAGGCCTCGCTGAGACCTGCAGGTCCTCCAGACACACGTTCGCTGAGAGAGCCGCCCCCACAGCGGCTCCGCGGGGAGGCGGGGAGGCAGGGAGGCAGGGAGGAGGGGAGGAGGCCCCATGGGGTCTGGGCAGGACCCTCAGAGGCCAGCACCCCGCCCTCGGTAGGGGGGAGAGGGCAGGACAGCAGGGCCTGGTCAGGGTGGTGCCCGCCCGCCCTCCTCCCCCGGAGCCGGTGTGGATCTTGGCCCTGAGCTTCGCCGAGCCCCATGGCGGCCCCTCCACGGCCGCGTGCTCACGGGGACGCGGGGGGCGGGGGGGCGGCTCCCCCCGGCCGGGCTCTGTTTGTGCAGCTGCCTCTCCTGACCTTAACTTCTTCTCCAGCACAGGCTGGGCCGGGGCAGCGGCAGGTGCGCGGGCTCAGCCGCATGGACGCTCCGAGGAAAACATGCCCCAGCCCGAGGGGCAGCACCCACTTCCTCCGACGGGGGACCCCGTGACCAACCGTGTGCCACGAACCCGCTGCACCCACACTGTTGTGCAGACCCTCTGCCCACCGCCCCTGCCCCTTACACACATTTTAAACACCCCCCCCCCTCGCATATCCCCAGCTCTCCCATTTCTGCAGATGCCGTGTTTTCCGATTTCACAGCGGGGCCCTCTCTGCCGGGAAGTGAGCAATGGCTGCCGGTCACAGGACCCCCCGGCGACGGTGCGGACAAGTGGCCGAATTTCGCGGGGACCTGGGGCCACCGTTAGGGCGGGGCGAGCCGAAGGCCGGGCCTGTCTGCAAGCCGGGGCCCTTTTGTGCTCCCGGGAGCTCTCTCTCTGTGTGTGTGTGTGTGTGTGTCTGTGTGTGTGGCTTAAGCTCGTGGTTCAATGGAATTTCTTTGAAACGGAAACAAAAAAACGTGAAGAGCCGGTACAAGTGCCTGAGGCGGGTCTCCCCTGAAACACCGGGAGAGTCCCCCCTTCTCCGAGCCCCGCCGGTGAGCGTCTCGGTCTCCGCGTCCTGTTTACCGCGGCCGGCGCTGGGGAAGGGCGCTGGGGAAGGGGTGTGGGGGGCGGTGGCGGGGGGGACGGGCGGTAATTTATACCCGTTCCTCTCGGCTTTTATGCAATAACTTTGGAACTCATATAGAGTAATGATCCACAAACCCTTTTAATGCTCATTATAAAGCGGGAAACGGTCCTCGGCCCGGGGCAATTACGCGGCCGCGCTCCGCCGCTCCACCTGAGCCACGCGGGCCCCTAACGCGATCACCGTCCCGCGTGCCCCCGACGGCGCGGTAATCCCGTTCCCGTTCCGCGGGGCCCCGCCGAGGCCGCTCGCCCGGCGTCGGTAATGCAGCCCTCGGCGCTAATCGCGTTTGCGCCCAGACTGACGCCAGCGAGCGTCGGGGCGCCCCCGGGCGTGTGCGCGGTAATTGGCGGCCGGCGGTCCCTGCGGACGGACGGCCCGGAGCTGGGACGGTCGCTGAGGCGGCACCGAGACGCGAGCCCCCACATGTCCATGGTCCCCGGGCTGGGGGCGGCACCCTCGCCCCGATGGACGCTCCCTGGCTCGGCCCGCCTGCCCCGCTCGGGGCGAATGAAGGGCGGTTCCCCAGAGAAGGTCCCGGGGCGCCACCGCCCTCCTTCCCCGGGGCGGCTGGGGCTTCGTGGGGCGCCTGGCGGGCAGCTGCCTGTGGCACGGAGGCCGCTGGGGGTGGGGGTGGGTGATTGCGGGACCCACCTCCAGCTCCAGCCCCGGCGGCCGCCCCTCCCATGGGCCGGGGCTCTCGGTGGCCTTGCAGGGTTAGGCGGAGAAGGGGGGGCCGGTCCCCCATCCCGGTCGCCCTCTGCACCCCTGCTCCTCGGGGTCTGGGAGGCGGGCGGGTCACGGAGACCCCGGGCCGATGCAGAGTCTGACTTTCCCTTCCCTCGCTCCCTCCTGCGAAGGCCCGCAGCCCTGCGCCCGCCCGCCCCTCCCGCCGCCATCTGCCCGGCGCGGGCTCCGCAGAGCTGGCCGCACGGGAGGGCGGGGTGAGGGCCCTCGCACCCCGTAGAGGGGGGTCAGTGGGTCTGCAGGGGTGGCCGGGGCGGTGCCACCCCATTCGGGGCCCACGTGGGCTGCGTGGAATGTACACCTTTGCCTGCAGTTGGCTTCGGGCGTGAGCATCCTGGATCTCACTCCAGCCCAGGCGGCGGGGCGTCTGCAAAGGGTGGTCCCTCTCTGCGGACCCCCTTCCCCCCTCCCGTGCTGCCCAGGCTCACGGCTCCTCACGTGGTGTTTGGCTGGCAGCGGCGGCGCTGGGACCAGGCCCACAGGCCCTTCTGCAGCGCTGGGGCCGCTGCCCGGGCTGTTCCGAAGCTGGCGGCTTCCCGCCCCTGAGCCCGCCTCCTCCCCGCGCTGCTGCCTCATGTCTGTGGGGCAGTCCCCCTATCCCTGCCCCCCGTCTCCCACCCCCCGCCCCAGGCCACAGAGCCCGTGACATTCCGATGCGAGGTCTCCCCCCCACCCCATTCCCCCTGGAACAAGCGGGCAGGTGAGCTCAGACAGCAGGCGGAGCTGGTGGTGCCACCGTGGGGTGTGGGGGGTGGGGCTGGGAGCCCCCTTCCCTGGGGACCGACACCAGGTGTGGCCCCAGCGCCGGCGGCAGCTCAGGTGTGTCCCAGGTCCGCACGTTCACTCACGCTTACAGAAAAGGGCGTTCCTCCTCCCAGGGTCCCCTCCACACCCCGCCCCCAGCCCAGGTCCCACGTCTCGGTCACTTCCAGAACCCACGGCTGTGGCCTCTGCCTGGTGTGGCCCCCCCACCCCCTAACCCGGGGCAGCCTTCCCCTCTCCCCCTCGCCCGCCGTGGCCGCAGGCACAGGCCTGAGGTGAGGGAGAGGCAGAGCCGGTCGGCGGCACCACAGGCAGCTCCGTGTCCGCTCCTCACCCCCGGCCGGCGAGCCTGCGGCGGGGCGAGCGGGAGCGGGCCTGACCGCCTCCTGCCTGGGCCTGCGCCGTCTTCCCTCTGGACACCGCCGAGCTCCGGCCACAGGCCGACCGCCACACGGACGCGGGCTCCACCGGGGTGTGCGGATTCGCTCAGAGCACGGTCAGGTCTCCTGTTCCTGCCCCCCAACTCTGAGACCGTGCAGGTGTGAGCGGGTACAAGCAGGTGTGTGTGCAAGCGTGTACAGGTGCATGCAGGTGTGAGCAGGTACATGCAGTTGTGTGCAGGTGCATGCAGATGTATGCAGGTGTGTGCAGGTGTGTGCACGGGTTGAGATTTCCTAACACTCGGCTGACACCCCTTGTAGAAAAGCCGTTGACAGTAGGACTTGCTAACAAATGGCGACAGGCGGGCCCCCCCTTCTCGGGGCACGGCGCTGTCCCGGGAGCCATGCGTTCTGAGGAGGAACGCGGCAAAGGGAGGCGCACCTGCTGCGATGCCGCGCGGCGGGGACAGCTGACAGCGTGTCGCCCCGGGGCCGAGGTCCCCGCGAGCGAGCCTGCACTCGGAGCCTGTCTCTGCGGCGGTGGCGGGCGGTGGACGGCCCTCAGGCTGCCTCTGACGTGGGAACGGCTGTGAGGTGAGAGCCGGTCACTGGCGCCTTCCCCCCGTCCTCAGTCACGGTGGGGAAACAGCGTCTCGTCCACCGGGGACTCGGATATCGGAGGCCACGAGCGCAGGAACGGGTCGGGGGCCTCGGTAAACACGCGAGCCATGGTCCCTGGCAGACGGATGAGTGTCCCTCACATTGTACCTCGAGGTTTCCCCGAGATAGCCAGCGAGCACTTCATTGTTAGCGAGCGATCAATTATTCAATTAACCTTCCCATTGAATACCTATTGGCTGCACCTCTCTGCAGCCTCCGCGTTAAAAGGCTCCCATGGATTGAAAGTCTCATGGCCACAGGGCCTGACTATTGGCCGTGGGCTCTCCTGATTGACAGTGGAGGCCGCAAACCACATGCAAATGTGGCAGGTGGCGTGAGTTTCCAACGACGGGGCTACAGGGATGCTGGTTTTGTAGATGAGTATGTGAGTGTGTGTGCATACACATGGGGGGTGTGTGCACTGAATATGTGCATGTGTGCGGGCATATGCACATGTGCACCGTGAGGTTGAGCCCGCACGTGTGGAATGTGCATGCATGTACATGTGTGTAGGGGAGTGTGCATTGACTATGTGCATGTGTGTGCATGCATGTGTGTGGGCGCATGCACATGTGCATTGTGAGGGCGAGCTCACACGTGTGGGGTGTGCTTGTGTGTGCATGGGTTACACACCCTCCGTGTGTGCATGGGTTACACACCCGCCGTCTGCCTCCCGCACCCACTCCCTCGCCCCTCGCACACCGGCTTCGCTGGCGCCGGCGCTGGCCAAACACAGGCGGTCGGAGGCGAGCGCAGCGTTCCGGAGCGCGGCCGCGCCGTCGGAGGCCCCGGGCGGCTCGAGGACGCGTCGCGGGGACGGCTCCTCTTTAAACAAGATAAGAGACCGCCGCTCTCCGAGGCGAAAATTAAATTGCATGAGGCTCGGCCTTGCGAGTGGAAAAAAGGATTTGAGTCCAGGGGGAGTCTCTTCTGTTTCCTCGGTTCACTTATTCCAGAACCTTCTCAGGCACCTGTAGGTCTGTCTGTACGGGCCTACCAGCTGCTTCTCTCCACGCTGTCTCTCCCCGCGGTCGTTGGCCGTCCGTGTGCGCGATCCAACAGGGATCACAAGTCAGGGGGAGCTTCGGGGTGTGTCACCCCAAAAGGCAAAGGGCCCCTTGCCCAGCAGGGCGGTGTCCTGTCCACACTGGCACGGGGGGAGGGAGGCTGGCGAGGCTTCTGGAGGCGGAGGAGGGACCCGCGTGTCCCGTGGATGCGACAGGTGCGCTCACCGTCACCGGCGAGTCCGCTCCTGGGCCTTCATCCGAGGACCCCGCGGACTTGCCGAGGGAGCGTGTAAGCAGCTTCTCAGCACCACGTTTCTCCCAGCCGCACGCCACGCACAGGGTGGGCGACACCAACCGGGCCCCCTAGGAGGACACTGCGTCGCCAGAGCCCAGGGCGGTGACCTGGGAAACCTTCGGTGACATGTCAGAGTGGACACATCCGTTCTGTAAACGCCCATCACGTGGTTACACGCAGGAAATACTCAGTGAACCATGGGGGATACACGGGAAGCACCGTTGCATGGATGGCTGGTTTCAGAGAGAGAAGGAGGGAAAGAAGCACCGATTGGGGGTCCCCAGTTGACTTCTGTCTGTGCCCTGACCGGGGCCGAACCCCCATGCTTGGCGTGACCGGAAAATGCTCTAACACCACCCAACTGCCTAGCCGGGGCCGGGGGCATACGTGTTACAGAGACATGACTTTGTTACACTGTGTCGTCGTGCACAGCCAGGACATTGAGCGAATCGGCACGTTTTGAAGCACACAGTTCGTGTACACACACAGTTCTGCACACGGAGTTGTGCCCAGGAAAACGTGCGTAAGTGACAGGTTGTAGTTGGAAGCACAGGTTTTGTATAAAACACACACCGAGGGGCCAGGTTATTGTGATCTCTGAACGTGTAATAGTCTGGCCACTCAGTGTGTGTGTGTATAAAGATATATGTATTAGAGATTAGAGGCCCGGTGCATGAATTCGTGCATGGGTGGGGTCCGCCCAGCCTGGCCAGGGGGAGGGGACATGGGCAGTTGGCCGGCCTGCCTGCCGGTCGAACTCCTGGTCGAGGGGACAATTTGCACATGAGCCTTAGATTCTATAGGATGGACACTGAGTGGCCAGATTACTATGTGTTCAGAGACCCTCATCATCCGGCCGCTCCGTGCCGACAGCCACGCAGAGGAACACACGCGGGTGAATTTACAGCCTCACGCCCGGCGGGCATCCCAGGTTTGAGATGGGAGATGAGTCATTATCTCTACGCTTTCCTTTTTTCCCCCCAAATCCTTCTGCACGTTTCCCAGACCCGAGCTTCGCCCACTGGCAGCACCAGAGGCCCTCCCCCCCCTCGCACCCCTTCGAGGGCGGCTCTCCCTCAGCTGTGCTCCCCCCTCACTCTTCCCCCCCTGCCCCACAGAACACGGTCTCATCAGGATATCAGCAAAGGGTCTCTGCCCCCCAGGCAGCGTCCGCGGGCGGGGCCCGACCCGGGCGCAGGGCCGGGCCCGGGGCTAATGGTTTTGCGCATTAAGCCGGCGCTGGTGCTGGGCCCGGCGGGGCCAGTGATTTCAGATCACTCGTCTTGCACATTCCGGTCCCATTAGGTTACATTGTCCCCGAATAAAGACGGGTATTATGTTGCTCCCATAAAGGGCAGAGTGGCCTGAATTTTATCTGCTGAACGAATCAATCTGGATTATGTCAGCTGAAAAGAATGGCCGACCTCGGCCCCTCCCGCGGACGGGCGGGCGGGGGACCGGGTGGTGAGTGCGGGTGTTGTGTGTGTGTGTGTGTTTCTTTTCTTTTTCTTCTTCTTCTTTTTTTTTTAATGTATCTGTGCGTCCTGAACACGGGGCCTCCGAGAAGGCCTGGTGGTGACGGACGGGGCTCTTCCCGCGAGGAGGGTGGCAATTATCGTGTCAGCACCGCGTCTCGGGGGGTCGGCGGGGCCGAGGGCCGGTGCCCGGGTTAATGCCGCGTTGTGTGCGAGCGCCAGCGGGGCTGTGGGAAAGGACGGCGGTAATGAGAGCGAGCTCAGACGCCGGGGGCGGGGCCTGGCGGGGGATGGGAACTGGGCCTGGTGGCCGGAGCGGGATTGATGGGAATAATAAGGCCTCCTCAGAGGAAGAGGGATTTAACGCTCTCTCTTTCTCACACACACACACACACACACACACACTCTCTCTCTCTCTCTCTCTCTCTCTCTCTCTCTCTCTCTCACTGGCTCCCCTGGGGGAGGAGGAAAGCACTCTTAACCCTGACTCCTTCCTGCGCCTCGGGGAGCGGAGCAGAGACTTCCCGGGGCCACCGTGTGCCTCTGAAATGGGAGCGCACTCGGACCCGGGTACTGGCCCATCCGGTTAGGAAAACGGGTCCGACTTCCTGTCTGTCTGTCCCTGGGAGTGTCTCGGCCTGCGACCCTCCGAGGGCCACCACCACCGCCGGCCAGCCTCCCCTGGGGGACCTGCGGGCGGCCCTCGGCCCGAAACAACGCCCGTGGCCTTGGCAGGGACTGGGGACCAGACCCCGGGGCTGCCCCGAGCCCCCAGTACACGGAAGGCCAATGGGGCAGCCCCAGACCCGTTAGGATGAGGCGCCGGTCCTTAAAACGACAGGACGCGCCGCCGCGGGTCCCGGGTCCCCCCTCGCACCTCCCGCCGCCGCCGCCGTCCGGCGAGCCCTTCCAAATATTTACCTTCGCGGTGAATGGACTCGGCTAATATTATTGTGCTCCGAGTTGCTACATTTCCCCTCCGCAGACCTAATTCCGCCATCTGCGAGGCTGTGGGTTTGATAATACTTCTAAGCTGTTTCTAATCTATTTTTACTGCCTTGTTCTGTCCTGAAATGTCAGAGAATGCAGAATAGGTCCTGGAATTAACATGACAGTTAAGAAACTTGGCAAGGTTTAACGCAGACCGTGACATTAACAAAATACAAAGGGGCCCGGAGACATTAGCATTAATGTATGCCCGCCGACGCCGTAAAAAAAAATCTATACGTCCGTGGTGGGGGAATTAAGAAATAGGCATGTTTTTAGGGTGATGCTATTAAAGACAGATCTTTGCTCTGAAAAGAAATTTCCATCTGAAAAGGGAGTTACTAAAAGTGACGCGGTAATCCCCGCTCCCGAACGAACAACAGGTTCAGGGGCCGGGTCAAGTAGGCATATGGCTGTCTGGGCTGCCAACCCCCCGCCCGCACCCCTGCCCCCGCCCCCGCCCCCACCCCCACCCGGGCTTCTTTAATCTCTGGTAAAAGTGCTTTGAAAGCACTCGAGCGCTCTCTCACAGCTGCGAGGGCGATCGGGTGATAGATGTACCTAGAAGGGGATCGTTTGTTTGGGTTCCCAGGTTGGAAAAATAAACCGCACCGGGGCCGCGTTGAATGTCACGGTGGGGAGGGTGCCAGCAGAGCCTGCCACTGGGACCCATCCCCCTCGCCCGCCTCTGCGGCTGCCCAGCTGCCTGGCTGTTGCCGGTGGCTGCAGGCAGGAGGCCGTGCCAACCCTGACCTTGGGCAGCCGGGTGCGGGGCGCCCTGTGGCTGGGGAACGTGGTCTCGGCGTTTGAAGGCCGCCAGCCGGCTTCCTAGAGCACAGGGTGGGCGGCAGGCTGGGATGGGCTCCGCCCTGGCTGTGTGACCGCGGGCCAGTGACTCACCTTCTCTGGTCTGGGATCCCTCGTCTGAAAACGGGGGAATAAGACGACCTCCTTCCCGGGGAGAACTACTCCGCACAGGGAGTTGGGTTCCCCAGGGGTTTTCACTTGTTCTTGCTTTGACTCCAGGAGTGGGGACCCTCAGGACGGGGGGCGGGGCGGGGGAGAGAACCTGGGCCTCTGCACGCAGGGCCGGCTGTGGGGTCCTGGCAGCTGGCGTCAGGGGCCTCTTCTGCCGTGAACCCGGACCCCGAGGGCACCCCGACACCATGGCTGAGCCTGGGCCCCAGGACGGCTCACACACCCGCTGCGGCCTCCACGTCCCCACCGGTGAGGGGGCCGCGTGGCGCCTCCTGGGTTCAGGGAGAGGGAAGTGACTTGACCCAGAGGAGGCCCTTGGCTGCAGGGAACCACGTCTGGCGAAGAGAGAGGAAGTGGAAAAACCAGGAGCGGCGCCGTCTGAGAGTGGTGGCGGCTGCTTTGCTGGACAGCGGTCTGCCGGCGGCGGGCAGGCCGGGAGGCAGCGGGGCGCAGCCAGGGGATGCGGGGTGTAGGCCCGAGGACCCCTCCAGCCTGTGTGGCTCCGCCAGGGGTCCCCTTGCTGGGACAGTCCTCCCAGAGGGGGCTTACGGGGTACCTGGCTGTTCAGAGGCTGTGTGGTGCCCAGGAGGTCAGGGGTGTCCTCGGGATCTTGGTTTGGGAAGGCGTTTTCATGTCATGTCAGGCCCAGGGACCTAGCTGGGTCCCTCCTGGGCACAGGCTGGTGGGGTGCGCAGCAGTGTGGGGAGCATTGGGTCAGAGGGCTGAGGGATAGAGAGGGGTCACTGGCCAGAGGCAGACATGCCCTAGACACGTGTGTGCAGGCATGCCACAGACACACATATCCAAATATGCCACAGACACATGCATAAAACATGCCATAGACACGCGTGTGCAGGCAGGACCGCTGGCTCACCTGTGTTCAGCTCCAGGCGATGCTGTGCTGAGGCCCCGCCCCTCCATCCGCAGGTGCACTGCCGGCTCCCATCAGCAGGAACAGCCGGCGCTGCTCTCACCTCCGGCACCAGCAGGTGGCAGTCTCTGCTCAGCAACGGCACCCGCGCTGGCCTTCAGGCTGAAACCCACAGCCAGGGCTCCCTGTTCTGAGCCCCCAGTCCTGCCTGCAGGGGACCCAGGAGCCCCGCTGGGGGTGAGGGGGCTGCACACGTCACTGGTCTAGTCCCTGCGCTCAGCGACACCTTTTCATTTCTTCTTCTTCTTTTTTTTTTAAAGCCAAACCCGCCCACATTTTACAGCTCATGGGCTGTGTCAGAGATACGGTGGACCAGACCCAGGCTCACGTCCTCACGTCCCAGACACCCCTTCAGCCCCCCTCGCCCCCGCACAGGCCAGGGGCGCGGCAGACGCAGCGTCCTGTGTGGTCAGCACAGCGGCTGCGTTGGTGCCCGCAGGCCTCTGGGGCAGCTCCTTCCCGTGGGCGGGAGCCATTGTCCCTCTTCGGGGGACGGACACTGAGATCAGGGAAGCTGCCGCCTGCCCAGGCCCCTGGGAGGCATCACCAGGCCACGAGGGGTCGGGGGGGGGGGAGGAAAGGGGGGAGAAGCACTGGCCTGGGGCCTGCCTGTAGCAGTGATGCTGTCCTGCCCCGTATCCATCGGTCCAGCAGGCCTTGCCCGTGCAGAGCTGCCCGCAGGGCACAAGGTGGCGGTTGGGAACCCCGAGATGACGGAGCACCCCGCGGGCCTGAGGGAGGGTGAGGGAGGTCACCCACAAAGACCGTGTTTAAGCCGAGGTCGGAAGACGGCTTTTCGGGTTCCAGGAACAGGAAATGCGGTGCCCGCCTCCTCAGGGGTCAGGAGGGCTCCAGGCGGCTGCCTGTCTGAGGTCAGTGTCCCCACGGCCACGGCTCCGTGTCCAGCTGCTGCTGCTGCTGCTGGAGAGCCTGGGGCACCTGCTGGTGTGGGGGGGGAGGTGGGGGGCCCCGGGCTGGCTGCTCCGGGACCGGGCGCTGTGCACCGGAATGGCCACAAGAGGGCGCCCGGAACTCGCAGATGGGCGGGCTCTGCTGCTCACCCAGTGAGGCCGTGCAGGGGAGGGTGCCCTGCTGGGGAGGGGGCTGTGAGGGGTGGGGGTCTGTGCAGGG
>PVJN01035129.1:0-22298 GCA_004026805.1 Lasiurus borealis
GGTTCGGTGGGTGAGCAGGAGCATTGTCGAGGATGAGGAGGGCTTGCATGGTTAGGTTGTTTTCCTGTAGATATTTCTTAACAGAAGGGCCGAAAACCAGGTTTACCCACTCCACAAAGAACTGCCTGGTGACCCATGCCTTCGGGTTTGCCCTCCACATAACTTGCAGTTTATCTTTTAAAATCTTATGTGACTTAAAAACTCTGGGGATTTCCGAATGGTATACGAGCAGAGGCTTGATCTTGCAGTTGCCACTCGCATTGGCACACAGTGTGAGAGTTAGCCTATCCTTCATGGGTCGTTGGCCTGGCATCGCCTTCTCCTCTGCTGTTATATAAGTCCTATTCGGCATCTTCTTCCAGAAAAGCCCTGTCTCATCACAGTTGAAGACTTGCTGGGGGATATAGCCTTTGGCTTCTATCAGTTTGGAAAAAGTTTTGAGGTAATCCTCAGCTGCCTTCACATCCGAACTTGCTGCCTCACCATGCCTGACGATGGAGTGAATGCTGGATCTTTTCCTGAAGTTATCACACCAGCCTCTACTGGCTTTAAATGAGTCTTTCGATGCTTTGTCCGTGGAAGTGCGCGGGGTCTGCTCCAGCAAATCACCGTAAATCGCTCTCGCCTTCTCGAATATGATGCC
This sequence comes from Lasiurus borealis, assembly GCA_004026805.1. Classification (NCBI taxonomy): domain Eukaryota; kingdom Metazoa; phylum Chordata; class Mammalia; order Chiroptera; family Vespertilionidae; genus Lasiurus; species Lasiurus borealis. The sequence continues at coordinate 644 of PVJN01035129.1, forward strand.
CTATGTTAATGTATCTCCTTTAAGCTGCTTCTCCGTCACCCACACCATCAGTAGATTCTCCATCTTTTCATGGAGAGAGCTACGAAGCTTAGAAATTATTGTAACGCCCTTAGCTGGCGTTATATCCTTTATTGACTCCTTCTGTTTAAGCACAGTGCATATCGTTGAAGTACTACGCCCGTACTGCCTTGCCAAGTCAGCCACTCGCACACCTTGCTCATATTTTTCTGATTTCATGCTTTAATTCAATAGACATCATCCTCTTCTGAGCACTGACCTTTCCACTTGCTTTCTTCGGACCCATGGTTATAAAAAGAAATGTGATAAAGTGTAAATGCACAAAAGATGCTTCGACAACGAGGTAAACAAGCACACTGACTGAGGCGTGGGGAACTATGAGACGCTCGAGTCGCAGTAAATTGGTGGGTCTTGTGCAGCTGGCCGATCCTCGCGATTACTCGTATCTCAAATGTTGCTCGTATTTCAAAGCAAACGCTCACTGAGCGGCTCGTATCTCAAAAATCTCATATGTTAGGGCACTCGTATCTTGAGGTACCACTGTATATACATATTCAGAACCTGATTGTTTCATTCAACATGGTTATTAGGAATGGTTTTTATATGTCATTACAAAATTAGTCTTCAGAGACAACATTTAAAAATAATAATTTTTTTATTAAAAAACACACACATAGAATAAATTTACCGCCTTAACTACTTCTAAGCATACAATATTAAATATAGTCACATTGTGCAACCAATTGCCAGAATTTTTTCATCTTGCAAAACTGAAAGTCTGTACCCATTAAACAATACCCAATTTCCTCTTCCCCTCACCGCTAGTAACCACATTCTGCTTTGTCTCTATGAAGCTGACCCATACTTCATATAAGTGGAATCATACAGCATTTGTCTTTTTGTTTTATTTAGCGTAATGTCCTTAAGGTTCACCTATGTTGTGACGTGTGTCAAATTTCCTTCTTTTTTAAGGCCAAATAATATTCCATTATATGTATATCCTGCATTTTGCTCATCCATTCATTCTTTGATGGGACACATGGGCAGCTGCCACCTCTCAGCTATTGTGAATAGTGCTGCTATGAACATGGATGTGCAAGAGATTCGGCATTTTTAATGGGTGCATTTTATTTCATCAAGAAGCTACATGATATAGGTTTTTACCGCCTTAGTTAGGTTTATTCCTAGGTATCTTAATTTTTTTGGTGTGATGGTAAATGGGATTGCTTTTTTAGTCTCTCTTTTTGTAATTTCACTATTAGTGTGTAGAAATGCCATAGATTTCTTGGCATTAATTTTGTATCCTGTTACATTACCGAATTCATTTATTAAGTCAATTAGTTTTTGGACGGAGTTCTTCGGGTTTTTTATGTACAGTATCATGCCATCTGCAAATAAGGACAGCTTTACTTCTTCTTTTCCAATTTGGATGCCTTTTATTTGTTCTTCTTGTCTAATTGCAATGGCTAATACTTCCAGTACTATGTCGAACAGGAGAAGTGAGAGTGGACATCCCTGTCTTATTCCTTTTCTTAGGGGAAATGGTTTTAGTTTTTGCCCATTGAGTATGATGTTAGCTGTGGATTTGTCATATATAAATTTTATGATATTGAGGTATGATCCTTCTATTCCCATCTTGCTGAGAGTTTGCCCATTTTTTTTATTGGATTGTTTATCTTCCTTTTATTAAGAAGTATAAGTTGGCTGTAGATGTTGGAGATTAAACCTTTATCAGTGATAACATTTGCAATATGTTCTCCCATACAGTGGTCTTTCTTGTTGTTTTGTTGATGGTTTTTTCTGTTGTGCAAAAGCTTTTTATTTTGAAGTAGTTCCACTTGTTTATTTATTCTTTAGCTTCCATTGCCCTTAAAGCAGTATCAGAGAAGAAGTTCTTTAGGCATATGTCTGAGATTGTGCTGCCTGTGGATTCCTCTAGTACTTTTATGGTTTCCTGTCTTATGTTTAAGTCCTGTATCCATTTTGAGTTTATTTTGTATTTGGTGTAAGTTGGTGTTTCAGTTTCATTTTTTTGCATGTATCTGTCCAATTTTCCCAACACCATTTATTGAAGAGGCTGTCTTGACTCCACTGTTTGTTCACACCTCCTTTGTCAAATATTAATTGAGCATAGTGGTTTGGGTGGATATCTGGATTCTCTATTCTATTCCATTGGTCTATGAGTCTGTTCTTGTGCCAGTACCAGGCTGTTTTGGGAACAGTTGCTTTGTAATATAGCTTGAAATCTGGTATTGAGATCCCACCTACTTTCTTCGTCTTTTTCAGGGTTGCTGTGGCTATTCGCCGTCTTTTTTTGTTCTAGATGAATCTTTGAAGAATTCTTTCTAGGTCTGTGAAATACATTGTTGGTATTTTAATGGGTAGTGCACTGAATCTATAGATTGCTTTGGATAGTATGGACATTTTAATGATGTTTATTCTCCCAATCCATGAGCATGGTATGCTCTTCCATCTGTTTACATCTGCCTCTATCTCTTTTTTCTGTGTCCTGTAGTTTTCTACATATAGGTCACGGACCTAAATAGAACCTTTTCGAAAGATGACAGAAGGAAGGCCAAGAAACACATGAAAACATGTTCAAAGTCACTAATTACCTGAGAGATGCAAATCAAAATGACAATGCGATACCATCTTATACCTGTCAGAATGGCAATCATCAACAAATCAACAAATGACAAGTGTTGGTGAGGATGCAGAGAAAAAGGAACCCTTGTGCACTGTTGGTGGGAATGCAGACCGGTACAGCCACTGTGGAGAACAGTATGGAGTTTTCTCAAAAAACTAAAAATGGAACTCCCATTTGACCCAGCAATCCCATTCTTAGGAATGTATCCTAAGAAATTACAAACACCAATCAGAAAGGATTTATGCACTCCTATGTTCATAGCAGCACAATTTACAATAGCTATAATTTGGAAACAGCCTAGGTGCCCATCAGCAGATGAGTGGATCAGAAAACTATGGTACATCTACACAATGGAATTCTATGCGGCCATTAAAAAGAAGGAATTCTTACCATTTGCAGCAACCTGGATAGAACTGGAGAGCCTTATGCTAAGTGAAATAAGCCAGTCAATGAAGGAGAAACACCACATGATCTCACTCATTTGTGGATAATAAATAACATTATAAACTGATGAGCAAAAGGATAGATACAGAAGCAGTAAAGCATCAAACAGTCAAATTATAGCAGGGAGGTTAAGGAGAGGTAGGATAGATAAGAGATCAACCAAAGGACTTGTATGCATGCATATAAGCATAACCAATGAACACAAGACCCTGGGGGTAGTGGTATGCCTGGAAGGGGGGGTGGGCAATGGGGAGTTATGTATACATGTAACACAATAAAAAAAAAAGAAGCTACATCACAGATGAACTAGCCATCCCACTACTGTGGAATATACAGATAGTTTCTAATTATTTCATATCATTAATTATTATTTTTTATACTTAACAAAGGAATAGTTAAATAATCTGTTGATATTTTATAATGTCAGATATTAACTAAGGGTTATAGTTTTTCAAACTCTTTTTAAATGAAGAGAACTATAATGTAATTTTGTGTATTTTTAAAATGAAGGTTTTTTTCATGAAATAGAGTTATATTTTATCAAGAACAATGTTAGAATTACTTTTATGTTTCAGTTACATTTCTTTGGAAATGTGTATACTAAATATTGTTAAATGGAAAAAGAGAATATACATTTGTGGTATATGATATAATCATAATTGCTTCCATGTGTTGAGTACATATGTGTCAGTGTTAGGGTGTTACACGTATGAGCTCATTTAATCCTCACAACAACTCTTTGAGGTGAGCATTGAATGGCAGTAGAATATGCTATCCCAAAATATGCCTTTTTGGTGTAAGGATTATTCTAAGCTAAATATTTTGAGAAAGAGCAGACACAGGAGACATTCTGAAAACCAGAGTAGTGTTACCCTTTTGTAAGGGACATAAAGGGAATCCCCATTTGTAAGTATCTCCCTCTGTGGGTCAGGAAGGGAAGGATGACTCTAAATCACAAGAGAATCTTATCCATTAAAATCTGCACCACTTTATCTTTGTTTACCATGTTTTTCTGGGTAACCTCTCATAACTGGCCTCTCCTCATAGCTTGCTTTCTTTGTCTTTAGTTGAAGCTGATATTTTTTTTAAATTTCTATTTTCATTTTTCAATTACAGTTGACATACAATATGATATTAACTTCTGGTGTACAACATAGTGATGAGACATTTATATAACTTACAAAGTGATCACCCTGGTCTGTCTAGCCCCCATATGACATCATACATAATTATTACACTATTACTTGCTATAAACTGAAGACGATATTTAAGGTGGAACTTAGATTACCTTAGAGCAGTGGTTCTCAACCTATGGGTCGCGACCCCTTTGGGGGTCGCCTAAGACCATCAGAAAACACATATTTCCCATGGTCTTAGGAACGAACCAACACACCGCTCCTCGGTGTAGCAAAATGTAGTAATATAGTTTACTGTTGTTATATGAAGACTGTTGCCCATGCTACACCACGATTCAAGACAAAATTTCATTTATTTGTAATTAGAAATAAATATTTCACAATATATAATTACATATTGTTTTTGTGATTAATCACTATGCTTTAATTATGTTCAATTTGTAACAACGAAAATACATCCTGCATATCAGATATTTACATTACAGTTCATAACAGTAGCAAGATTATAGTTATGAAGTAGCAATGAAAATAATTTTATGGTTGGGGGTCACCACAACGTGAGCAACTGTATTAAAGGGTCACAGCATTAGAAAGGTTGAGAGTTACTCATTTTTCCCCAGGTATTTCCTATGTACTAACATTAGGTATACATGTTAGTAAAATTCTGTTTATGTTTCCTCTTTTTAATTTGTCTTTTATTATAGGGAGGTCTCAGCCAAGACCTCAGAACGTTAGAAGGAAAATTATTTCCCACTCCTATAGCATCATTATTATTCCCATTTTAAAAATAAGAAAACTGAGGTTCAGGGGGTACATTGCCCACGTTTTCACAGAATTTGAACCTAGGTCTGTCTGGCTTCAGAGCTTATGGTTTAACTACTAAATAATATTTTACTAAAACATACCATGAAAAATAATATTATGTATGATTTATTAAAATATCCTATATAATACAAGAGTAATATGCAAATTAACCGTCATGCCAACACAGAAGATGGCTGCCACCATGTGGTCAAAGATGGCTTCCCACATGTGGACACAAGATGGCCATCACAAGATGGCCAGCAGGGGAGGGCAGTTGGGGGCAATCAAGCCTGCAGGGGAGGGCAGTTAGGGACAAACAGCCTGGCAGAGGAGCAGTTAGGCATCAATCAGGCTGGCAGGGGAGTGGTTAGAGGATGATCAGGCTGGCAGGCAGAAGCGGTGAGGGGCAATCAGGAAGGCAAGGAGATGAGCAGTTGGGAGCCAGCAGTCCTCGATTATGAGAGGGATGTCTGACTGCCCGTTTAAGCCTGATCCCAATCCTAAATGGGCAGTCGGACATCCCTCAAGGTGTCCCAGATTGGAGAGGGTGCAGGCAGGGCTGAGGGACATCCCCTCACCCAATGCACGAATTTCATGCACTGGGCCTCTAGTAATTATATAACATTATAATTATATACTTTTTCATGGTATACATCTATAATAATCTATAATAATAACAGGATAATATGCTACTTAGACTGGCTGTCTTCTGGACATTCTTCCTGACAAAACTGGGGCTAGAGGGAAGGCAGCCCGAGTCCCGGGTGCTGGTAGCTGGGGGAAGACCTACTCTTGCATAAATTTTCATGCATCATGTCTCTAGTATATTATATATACACATGTGTATATAAATTATATATACATATAATTTCATATGATATTATAAAATTAATATCTAATTTCTAATTTCCTGGGGGTAAAAAAGGGAACATACAGTGTCTATAAGACAATGCCTTATGTGTTCTATTACTGTTGCATAGAAAATGTGCTGTCAGAACACAAAGAAGGAGAGTCTGTGGAGTCTCAGGAGAACTAAGACTTCACAAAATAGGTGACATCTGAGCTATGTCTTGTAAGATGAATAAAATTTACCAGACAAAGCGCGATTGTGGGAAGGGAGATTTTGTCAGTGAGTAGAAGAGAAATCTTAAATCATCACGAGGGTTGGGGGAAGGGCAAAATTAATAATCAGACACTGAATTAAAAACCCCATCTTTCAGGGTAAGCTGCTTTAGTTTATCTTCTCCGAGTCTCTCAGTGTCAATTCTCCATTTTCTTCTTTTATTAAAATTCAATTACTTCCTGTGCTTTGCTGCATCACAATGATTCCATTTCAGTTTTAATATGTAGCAATTGAGCAAGAAAGTTAGGAGAGGCACCCTGGGAAGTTTTATAACCAAGATCCACTTACCAGAAACTTCCATGAGAGGAGCCAGACTATTTGCTTCACTGAGAATAGATATGTTTTGGGAGCAACATTTGGGGTTAGACCATCCATATCCTCCTCCCTTTTCTCAGCAAAAGGGGGAAAGAAAAAGGAATGTAGGGAGTAGAACTGGTTAATGAGCTTTGGAAACTCTAAGGAATTGACTCTCCAGTGACTTTTTCAGCTTATTCTTGAAGACTGTAGAAAGCAGTTGCGAAATGGGGTTGCTATACCAAAATGTGGCAGTTCCCATATTTAGGGAAATGAGCTTCCATGTGAGGTACAACAGGTTGAAGATCAAGGAAGGAGGCACTGAGCTGGTACTATGGACCAATAAGGCCAGCTCGATAGCTGGACACTAGTCATATTACAATTGGACTTGATTGCAAGTGGAAGAGGACAGCAATCAAACTTCTTCCATGGACATTCGCAACATCATGGCATAATCTCTGTGAAGGGTTATGAATTGTTGAGCGTGCAACAATTGACTGTAAACCTATTAAACATTTGTCGATGCAGTTGTGTTGCTACGGGTGAAAGACTGCCCTCCTACATGGGAGATGATGACTTCAAAGCAGTCAGTGTATTGGAAAGAGTACTGGATTCAGAGTCAGACAGATTTGGACAAGTGGACTTTGTGACAAGTTAGGAATGCTTTTGAGATTTACTTACATACGAAATACGGAAATAATAAAATTACCGCCCTACGTGACTCACATTTGGTCCTATTAGGAAGATGAAATAAGTTAAAGAGGCATGAAAATGCTTACAAAATTGTCATGTGAATATAAAGCATTGCATTTATTGTGATGAGAGCAGTGAGTCTCCCTTACTCCCCTACCTGGAAGTAGGCAAAGGCCAAGTGATCCAAGGCATCCTCTAGACTTGCCTCATCCTCAGTATTCCACTCTCCGTAAGATCCTCGGAAGAGACTGACCGCTTCCTCCAGCCATGGAATGGCATGGTAGTAATCCCCCATGTCATAGGCCACCTATAGGAAACATGGGTGCTATCATTAAAGCCATAGTCCACAGGTAGAGGAAAGGAAATGACATGCAAAGTGTGTGTGTGTGTGGGGGGGGGGGGGCTGGCTTTGGAACCCAGCACAGCGAGTTTTCACCTCAAATTCATTTAAATTCAATTTATTAAGCACCTATTACATACAAGGCATTACACTGGGTACAGAGAAGGATTCTTGCATTTAAGGAATTTATAATCTGTAGAGAAGACAGATATGAACTCAAGTTAACTATAATACTGGACAGATTGGCATGAATACTTGAATGAAATATATATATAGATTTGAATACACCAAGATTGGGAAGAAGGGCATTTTAAGATAAGGGAATGGTAGAAACAGAAGCCAAAGCAAGGATGTGTTCAAGTAATACATTGTGGCCCTGGCTGGTTTGACTCGGTGGATACGTGTTGGTCTGTGGACTGCGGGGGTCCTGGAGTCAATTCCCGTCAGGGGCACATGCCTGGGTTGCGGGCCCTATCCCCAGTCGGGGTGTGGGGAGGTGTGTGTGCAGGAGGCAGCCGATCGATGATTCTCTCTCATCACTGATGTTTCTATCTCTCTCCCTCTTCCTTCCTCTCTGAAATAAATAAAAATATATATTTTTTAAAAAGTAATACATTGTGACTGCGGTGTAAGATTAAGAGAATCAGGAAATGAACTTAAAAGCGTAGCATGGGCTAAGCCAGTGGTCGGCAAACCGCAGCTTGTGAACCACATGCGGCTCGCAAGCTGCTGTTTGCCGCCCTGTTGACTAATGAGTTTTCTGACCACTGTCATATATTACCCTTTACCTCTTTGCACACAATATGCCCCAATAGCTTCCAACTACACGGTAACATTAAGCTAATGAGAGTTAACGAATGCCTTGTTTTTAGGAAGATATTGCTAGCAGCAGTGTGAGGAATGGACTAGTTCATTCATTTATTTATTCAATATTTACTGAGTGTTTATAATGTACTTGGTGGTCCCTGCCCTGAAAGGTCTTAAAATCAAGGGGCTTGTGATAAACCAATAATTGTGACACAATGCATTAGACAACGTAATGAAGGTAGACCTGGGAATGGTATGAGAGCTCAGTGCATTGTTCTATATTAAGTGTTGGAATATGGTAACATGTACTAGACATAGCACTTGTCTCTTAATAGCTCACCACTAACTAGAATACAAGAACTGCTAGTGGAATTTCCTGGAAATTGATGTGGGAGACAGCATGGAATTATAAAGTTGCAGAGATGGAAGGATTCTTACAAAATGATCAAATTCAGGTATAACTTTCAGATAAGCAGAAAGACAACCTTATGTAGAGATATCGTGACTCTACAGGTAAAGTGCAGGCCTGGGATAAGTCAGGCCTGCACTTTACCTCCTGTGTTATCTCTCTGGTCCTCAAGTTCCCTATTTGTGACAAGATTGAGTTGAAGAATTATAATAAAAACAATGACTGAACCTTTTCTGCTAAGTTGACAATTTATTTATTTAAGATTTCCATGAGAAAGATTGAGATCATTGAAATGCTTCCAACCACAGAGACTTAGAAATTTTGAATAAAACATAAACATTTTATTATATATTTTCAAGAAAGAACAGAAAATAACCAGGCACTAGAAACAAAAAAGGAGCAGCTGAAAATGCAAGCAATAAGCTGATGAGTAGATGCTGACGCTGCCTGGGATGGGGATAAGTCTTAGTAACCTTAGATTGTAATGCCCACATGAGGACATGACTATTCTGTACACCTCCCCAAATCTAGGAATTGGAATTTAGACACATTCATAAAACTGTAAGCCATTGCAAACTATACCTTAAGAATAAGAGTGGAAATCTACCCTCTGCCACAAGGAGAAAAGAAAGTTGGTTTGTTTCTGTTGTCTCTGTTTAGGGGAATAAAATAGCTCGTTGGAATATTAATAACCTTAAGCCTATGCTTCACATGAGTTTAGGGTGTGAATTTACATTATTCATACAGTTAAGGAACCATCAACCCAATAAATCAATATGAAAATAGATCTAAGGCCACAGCAAATCAAAACCATGAGTTATCACTTCATACCTGTTAGAATGGCTATGATCAGAAAGACAAGAAACAACAAGTGTTGGCAAGGATGTAGGGAAAAGGAAATCCTGTGCACTGTTGGTGGGAATGTAAATTGTTACAACCACTATGGAAAACAATATGGAGATTCTGCAAAAAATTAAAAATGAAACTACCAATTTGATCCAGCAACCTTCTGAGTATTTATCTGAAGAAAATGAAAACACTAACTCAAAAAGGTATCTGTACCTATATGTTTATTGCAGCATTATTTACAATAGCCAAGATATGGAAACAATCTAAGCATTTAGTAATGGATAAATGAATATATATATATATATTCAGCCATAAAAAGAATGAACTCTTGCAATTTGCAACATGGGTGGACCTTGAGGGCATTATGCTAAGTGAAATAAGTCAGATAAAGAAAGACAAATACCATATGATCTCATTTATATGTGAAACCTAAACAAACACATCCTCATAGAAAGAGAGAATAGATTGGTTGACAAAGGTAGGGGATAGGGAGTGGGTCAAAAGGTACAAACTTCCAGTTATAAAATAAGTAAGTCATGGGGATATAATGTAAAGTCAAAAAAAAAAAAAAAAGGTCTAAGTCCAGTGATACTACCAGAGTACTTGAAAGAAGAAAATCTAAAACTCTCTGGGAGAAATATTCCCACAATTCTGGGCACAGAGATTCTTCCATGGGGGAAAAGTCCTGCTAAAAATAAGCTCATGATCAAACACAATAAATCATATCAGGAAATAACTGATCATGAACAAGAATCAACAGACACAATAGTAGGTAGGGCCAGGGAATTAGACAATTAAGAAATGAGGTAATAGAGTGATCTACTTTAAAATAAACAATGACGGCCCAGTTGGCATGGCTCAGTGGTTGAGTGACAACTTATGAGCTAGGAGGTCACAGTTCAATTCCTGGCCAGGGCACGTGCCTAGGTTGTAGGTTCAATCTCTATTGGGTGTGAATGTGTGGGAGGGAGAGTGGGGAGGCAGAGGAGAGCGTGTAGGAGGCAGCCGATCAATGATTCTCTCTCATCATTGATGTTTCTATCTTTCTCTCCCTCTCTTTTCCTCTCTGAAATCAATAAAATATATTTAAAATAAATAAATAAAGGAAACAACGATGGAGGGAATTGGAGACATGCAGATGAAACAAACTTGGCCACAGGTGAATAATTATTGAAGTTTATTCTTTGATCCAGCAACACCACAACTAGGTGTGTTTTTTTGTTTTGTTTTGGTTTTAATATATTTTATTGATTTTTTACAGAGAGGAAGGGAGAGGGATAGAGAATTAGAAACATCGATGGGAGAGAAACATCCATCAGCTGCCTCCTGCACACACCCTACTGGGGATGTGCCCGCAACCAAGGTACATGCCCTTGACTGGAATCGAACATGGGACCCTTGAGTCCGCAGGCCGATGCTCTATCCACTGAGCCAAACCGGTTAGGACCACTCCCAGGTTTTTAACCAAGAGCTATGAAAGCAAACATCCACAGAAAGACTTACATAAGAATGTTAACAGCAGCTCTATTTAAAGTAGCTCATGCTGAAACAATCTAAGTACCCATCAATAGGAAACTGGGTGAACAGTTTGTGATATATTCAGACCATGGGATACTACTAAGCAATAAAAAGGAATGAACTACTAATAAATGCAACAACATGAGTAAGTTTCACAGACATAATGTGCTGAGTGAAAGGAACTGGACTCAGAAGAGCACATAGTCTGTGGTTCAGGACCATGGTTATCTGGTACCTGGGTAAGGTAGAGTAGAAAGGGTTGTGGGAGGTGAGAAGGAAAATGAGTGAGGCTTTCTTTAGCTCTATGTAAATTCTTTTCTAAAGGCTTGAAAAAAATCTGAATCAAATATAACAAAATTTGAATGTATATCTCATCTCAATTACAGATATCATTGCTTGTTACAGTATTATTTTACATTTTTTTGGTATATTTGAAATGTCTTATCTTTCAAAATACGTAAATACACACAGAAATAAAGACTGCCAGGAAGTGACTTACTAAATTTTCAACATATAGTTTTAGACTCAGAAAGGCCTCACCAGTGAAGCATCTAATGACATGGAACTATTTTAACAGGCGCAAATCGAAATTAGCCAGGAACCTGATGATTGAGCTCTAATTCCATTCAGGATCTCAGAAAAGGAAAAATGGTACATAGAAAGGCTTAGGGCAATTCACACTGAGTTACTTTGGAAGACTGATCCTGAAAACCTGAAACAAGACACCTGAGACCCACTCTCAGACCAGCTAATGAATACCACAAGAGTTGGGGGAAAACCACTTTCCTGCAATACACATCTTCAAAATTAACAAGAATTTACTCCATTACTTTTTAAAGCAACGGCTAACAAAGAGTATATTGTAAAATGACCTCAAGTGTGCTTCTGACTTACGATCCAAGATCAGTGAAATATCTCATACGGGAGCTTTCTGAAGTCTATTTCCTCCAGGAATGTTAGCGTGAATGGCCTGTTTTGTGACACCACTTTAATGCAGCATTTCCGAATTCCCAGGAAATGTACAAGAGATTACAGAGTCTTGGCAGGCTGACTGTCCATGATCTTCCCTCCATGTCACCATCTCCTCTCCCTTCCCTACACCCGTTCATCCACAGTCAGGTTGCTATAGCTAGGGTGAGCAAAGGACCATTTTATCCAGGACAGTCCCAGTTTATGTTTGTTGTCCTGGCTAGTAACAGCCCTTCCACTCTCAATAGTGTCCTAAGTATATGGTCACTTTAGCTATCCTGGAAAGGGCCTGGGATTTGCAGTTAAAAGACTGAGGTTCATATTTTAGTTCTACTTAAAATTGTAAAACCTTAGGTAAGTTCTATACCCTCTCTGAGGCTCAGTTTCTTCTCCTGAAAATGGGAAATAACAAATTTTCAAGTTTGCTGTGAGAATTAGAAAAATGTAAAAAGTAACCGGGACATAATTATTTCACCCACAGGAGAGTAGTCCCTAGCAACTCACCCTCTCTCTGAAAATCGTTACCTTGCCAACATGGAAGCAGTCATCTGCTGATAGGGAGAAAAGCCGGCTGGGACTGTACAGGTCAGTGACCGCGGAGCCAGTGACTCTCTGGAAGACACCTCGGGCAAGGCCCTTCACATTGAGCATGTACACGTCCTGCAGCCGCATCAGGGCCCTTGCTGCTCCCTCAAGGTCCTCAAAGGCTGGCAGGTCCTGCTCCACCTTCTCATAACCATCCTTCAGAGCTGTAAAGGTCGTGAAAACAATCCCCCATTCAAAAAGCAGGCCGTGAGCATTTGATACATGCAAGGCATAATTACCTGTTCACATATTTCAAGAACAAGATAATATTTGATTTGCTTTTCTTCTCAGTGGCAAGCACTATTCCTGGCACAGAGTGGATGCTTACTACAATCTTCTGAATAAGGAATAAAGGCTCTGGAGTAAAAACTAAGGCACACACATCTTTATCACACTGTTCCCTCCCATCTACCTCCAGGAGTTTTGCCCTTTGCAGGGATAATTATTTTTCCTCTTAACTTCCCTAAAGTCAACAAACTTGTTCAAATACAAAGCAGAGTAAGTTAAGAAAGTGATCCTGCCACAGATCACACTGCAGTGGCAACTTAATAAGACAGAAATTATTAGAAGACATCACTTTTTACGAATATGTAAATGGCATGATATTTTGGATTCGATCCAAAATGAAGTGAGATAATGGATATGAAGGTACTTTCTAATGTAAAATTATATAAACTTGTTACAAGGAAACCCAGTTCTTTGTGATAATTAGAGCTAAGGAGATCAAGTAATACCTACCCACTTCATTATCCTTCATCACATCCTATCAGAATCTCTCTCCTTTCCACTGAGTCAGGAGATAGAATCTTCTCTTTACCCTCCAGCCCTCCTCCTCATTACCTCGGGTGTTCTCACTCGCCTCCAGACTATGTACCACATTCCTCCAATCAGACTGTAGGCGTTTGATGAGAGTGAATGCAAGCAGAGGGTTAGACACAGGGGTTGCTGAATCCTCGTGCAAAGAAAGCACCTTGTCATAGAACCTGAAAGAGAGGACCAGGATGATCTCACCTACCAATGCACCCAGACACCTAGGAACGGCTGGCATGCTGTATAAACATTAAGAGTAGTTAAAAATGAAATGTTAAATCCCTTTAGACTCATGGAATATTGTAACCCATAAGTAAAAAAAAAAAAAAAAAAAGAAAGGAAGGAAGAAAACTACCATCACAACAAAAGTAGGTGTCATCATTTGTTCATTCAATGAGTCAATCTCTACCAGTCAATATTGTACATCAGGCACCATTCGAAGGGCTAGAGATACAAAGGCAAGACAGAGTCCAGCTCTCAAGGAGTTCACAATCCAGAAAATCATTTTTTTCTCTCATCATTCTATATTCAATACTTAGAATCTGGTAGAAACGCGAACACACTGTTCAATTACTTGCAATAATTGTGACACATGCTATGAGAAAAGTGAGCATATATTGAATGCTATGGAATGCTATAGCAATTTGTAGGTGGGACAATTAACCCAGATGGGAGTAATATAAGGGCAGAGCTCTGGCTGGGTAGCTCAGTTGACTAGAGCATTGTCCTAATACGCCAAGGTTGTGGGTTTGATCCCCAGTCAGGGCACATACAAGAAGCAATCAATGAATATATAAATAAGTGAAACAACAAATCCATGTTTCTCTTTCTCTCTCCCTCAAAATCAATAAATAAAAGTTTTTAAAAGGAGGAAGAAATATAGAAAGACTTCCCAGAGGGGATGGCACTTGATTTGAGTGGTGAAGGGTTACAATATGGATAGCTACTACTTATTGAGTCCTCAACATGTATTAGGCATTTTGCTAAGCGCTTTAAATACATAATCTCCTTTAATCCCCCCAACAACCCTCAGAATAGATTTGGTCATGCCCATCTTACAGGAGAAGAAACTGAAACAAGGCCATACTATTAGCAACAAAACCAAGAAGGAACCCAAGCCTGCCTGACTCTGAAGCCTGTTCTCAGCTGACTGTGCCATAGTGTTTCCATGGATCTAGAACAAAGAAGGTAGAAAGAGGGTTTTTTGAGACAACAAGGGCTAATGTGTACAAAGGCCTAGAGGTTTGACATGTATTTGTTCATTCAACAAGTCACTTTATACTGGTTACTTGTCATACTCCATGCCAGAAGTTGGACAAGATAGAGTCCCATGCTCACAGATTTCATAGATATGAAAATAGATCTTTTCCTCATCATTCTATGCCCAAGTTCAATACATACTTCTATGAAAGAATGAATGAAATACTATATTATCTAGGAGTTAAGAACAAAATTGTGATTAAGACAGTAACCTTGGTCTCAGAGACTCACAATCTAGTGGTAATAGAGACACAAATAATGACATGACAGATGCAACACCAGAATGAGGAACAAGGCTTAGAGGGAGTATAGAAGGGAGTGATTGATTTGGCCAGAGCAGGTCAGAGAAGATCATCTCTCCTTTCACAAAGGAGGTAATAAACGGAGACTTGATGGGGGAATACAAGGAGGAAGCTTCCTTCCAGGTAGGCAGAGCAATCCCAAGGATGAGAGACAGAGAGAGAGAAGGGGGTGGGGGGGAGGGAGAGGGAGAGGGAGAAGGAGAGGAAGAGGGAGAGAGAAATGGAGAGGGAGAGGGAGAGGGAGAGGGAGAGGGAGAGGGAGAAGGATAGCAGGGCACTTATAAGCAGTTTAGTAGTGCTGGAGTACAGGGGCCTTGGAAGTTGGGCAGATCAGACTGGAGAAGAGAGGAGCACCCCATAGGCCTTGCTGAGGAATTTGGTTTTTACTGAGTGCAACTAGGAGCCACGGAAAGTATTAAGTGAGAGTGGGATATATTGACAGATATAAGTCTGTGAAAGGGTGGGGAGTGGGGTTCAGAAAAGGAAATGACTGCAGACAGAAAGACCAGTTTGGAGGCCATTTCAAAACTGCAAGCAAGAGACCAGGAGAATCTGAACAATAATAGTGACAGGTAGACACTGATGATGGCTAATGGGAAAGGAAGAGGTAATGTTTTCCAGCATACTTCCATTTGCAGGACAGGGACAGAAGAGGGAGGCCAGAAGTGACCACCTTTCTGGTTAATTTCTCTCCTTAAGTGTTCATGTAAGCAAAAGATGCTGTCTCCTTTTCTGGTCTATTATGGTTATTCCACTCCTAACAGCGGGATTTATATTATTGAAATGTATTAATTTAATTTTATTTTTTAAATATATTTTATTGATTTTTTACAGAGAGGAAGGGAGAAGGATAGTCAGAAACATCGATAAGAAACATCAACCAGCCGCCTCCTGCATGCCCCCTACTGGGGATGTGCCTGCAACCAAAGTACTGTACATGCCCTAGACCAGAATCAAACCTGGGACCTTTCAGTCTGCAGGCCAACGCTCTATCCATTGAGCCAAACCAGTTTGGACAATGTTTTGATTTTAAAAAGGCAGACTTAAGAGCTCTAGTCCTGCCCTCAAAGAATTTTCCCTTGTATTAAAATTATTAATTTCCGTGAAATATAATAACAACAAAGGAAGTAAAAGAAAAGAATGTGGCCAAAACCGGTTTGGCTCAGTGGATAAAACATCAGTCAGCCTGCAGAATGAAAGGTCTCAAGTTCGATTCTGATCAAGGGCATATACTTTGGTTGTGGGCACATCCCCAGTAGGGGGTGTGCAAGAGGCAGCTGATTGATGTTTCTCTCTCATTGATATTTCTGGTTCTCTATTCTTCTCCCTTCCTCTGTTTAAAAAATCAATAAAATACATTTTTTTTTAAAAAGAAAAGAGTGTGATCAAAGTGAAAAGGATATGGATTTACGTGAATGTGTACAAGAGCACATGAGAATATAGGAGTTCTTTGGCATGAGTGGGGACTTCCAGAGCAGAAAGGGATGAAAGTGAAGAATAGAGATAGTGGTTGGGTGGGAGGATTTCAATACTTCAAGCAGAGTCTGACCTAAAGATTTCTCGCCCTGACTGGTTTGGCTCAGTGGAGAGAGCGTCGCCTTGCGGACTGAAGGGTCCTGGGTTCAGTTCCAGTCAAGGGCATGTACCTTGGTCGCAGGCACATCATTGATGTTTCTAACTCTCTATCCCTCTCCATTCCTCTCTGTAATAAATCAATAAGATATATTTTAAAAAAAAGATTTCTCAAGGGTGGTCCCTGCAACTATCAAACAGAACTTGAAAATAGAAGATGACTTGCTTCACAGTGCTTTCAGGAAGCCAAGAATTCAACTCAAGCATAAACTAAGAAGGAGAATCAGGACCTGGGTGCCCCAGGGCGGGAATGAGAAGCCTGTCAAATACCAGGGTGTCTCTGATCCCCAAGCAGGGCTGTTAGATAGTGATTACCCTAGGGTTTTGAAACTACACCAGTCTCAGGGTGTGAGAGTTATTATTAATATTATTATTACACATTATTTCCTGTATCAGCTCCATATGGAACTACTTAATGAAAGATATTCCATTGCTCAATGAAAAAACTTCTCATCAGAAAGTTGGGCTTGAGTCCAACCTGTAGAGTAAGTGTCCAGAAACAACTGAGGCTGAACGGGCAGTGATTTTATAAGAAGGTTGGACTGGGAGGAGCCCTGAGCCTTACCCTGACCCAGCCTCCAACTATCCTTCAGTTTCTTCCTCTATAACATGACAGAGCTGGTCTAGTCTAGAAGATCTCTCTTCTAGCGTGACTGTTCTAGTATTTCTTTCCATCACCTTTCTGCAACTGAATAAATAGATTCCTCATCTGGTACTTGAGGACTGATGTCCAACAGGCAACCGAGGAAACTGAGGCACAAAAGGAAAGAGGTAAGGCAGAGAGGTGAAGATTGTCCCAAGCCATCAATCAGATCAAAAGCACTATCTCTTTCTCTCTTTGCAGCCCACTTTGCATGAAGGGCTCCATTTATTTAGCAAAGGTGTCTGATCTTCCCCTGCAGCACATAATTCAGTTCAGTGCTCAGATACATCATTTTTCTGTTACACAGAGGGAAAAAACCCTATTCACTAATATCTGAGGCTGGTTTGGAATCTAAATGCTGGCCCCATGCCCAGCCTCTGAGCAAAAGGCTGGTTTTCAGAGACTGAGTAACTGGATGCTGAATTCAAACCTTACGGTTTCCCAAATGTCAAATGCTGCTGAGAGTGGAAAAGCAGATCCTTTCCTTCAAGAATTTGCACATAAAATGTGCAACCCAATCCCTGCATTAGACAGAGCCTGGACAGACGATCCAACCACAATACATGGGCTATTTTAATTCAATATGTTTCTCCTTTGGAATTCAGAAATGGCTTTGCTTCAGTTCTTCTGAGACATTCAGAATGGTTAATTCTTAGCACAGAAATAACTGCTGCCAGCTCTACTCTTTCAATCTTGGTAGTTTTTAAAAACTGCACCAATAAAAAGAACTAGTAGTTAATTACATTTATATATATATATATATATATATATATATATATATATATATGTTATATTTACTGTATATATGTAATGAATATATACTATACTAGTATATAACAATATATACTATGACTAGTATAATTTTTATTTATTAATGTGGGTAGAGAGTAGTTTCAACCTCCCAACAATGTCATTTTTAAATTTAAAAATTCAAAGAAGACTATCAACTGAGGCCCTTAGAAATAACATCTCAAGTCCATGAAATCACCAGATTGGGAGTATAAGAATCTGATCAGGAACTGCCAAAATTCTTCCTTTAAAAAGCAAATATTTCACTAGCTTTTAGAGCACGGATTCGAGAACAGACAGTCTCAAAAATATCAAATTACACTTTCTGAAATAACACGTCCATAAGTCATATGAGAAGAGAAACTAGAATTTTTCTGATTCTTTTTTATTATCTGAGCTCTCACAGTCCCAGTTACTGTTTACAGCCAAACGTGGGGTCTAGTTTCACTGGTCAGTCTTAACAATTGCAAAGACCTAACATTTACTGAGCAATCATTACATTCCAAGCACAACGAAAAATACCTTTATTTGGCACTTAATCCCTCCAACAACCCTACTGGGGGGAGAGGGGGAGGTAGATACTCTCATTACCATTATTTTACATATTAAAAAGCGAATGCTAAAAGAGGTAAAGAAACTTGCCCAAGGTCAGAGCCAAGGATTCAAAATAGAGGTCTATCAAATTCCTGAATCCAGACTCTTAACCATTATGTACTCTGGCTGCTCATAAACCTGAGGTCTGGGTCCTGTCATATCAGATAAGCAAGCAGTAGAACATCATAGCAAGATGGACGGAGAATCAAAAGAGCTGTGTTCTAGTCCTGGATTTGCTACCTACTACATTTATAATCTTGGATAAAATCTTTCAGTTTTCTCATAGTTTCAATAATTTCTCATTTGTTTAAGAGAGTCATGCAAACCTACTTCAAAGCCCGTGTGTCAGAATTCAGGGAGGGAAAAAACTTCCCACTTTGACTATGACAGTGGTGATAAGACAGTGAAGCCCTGCCCAGGTGCCTTTTTTTAAAAAAATATATTTTATTGATTTTTTTACAGAGAGGAAGGGAGAGGGATAGAGAGTTAGAAACATCAATGAGAGAGAGACATCGATCAGCCACCTCCTGCACACCCCCTACTGGGGATGTGCCCGCAACCAGGATACATGCCCTTGACCAGAAGCGAACCGGGCGAACCCGGGACCCCTCAGTCCGCAGGCCAACGCTCTGTCCACTGAGCCAAACCGGTCTCGGCTGCCCAGCTGCTTTAATCAACAGGCCCTCTTCTGAGCTTGTTCCCAGGACCACCAAAAAAAAGGGACAAGTGGTAAGAGAACAAGCCCATGGGTAGCCGGGAGCATGTTGGGATCTAAAATAAAGAACAAAAAAGTCTATTTCCATCAATAAACTTGGACTTCAGTGAGTCTAGATCTGTGATTTTCAACTGGTGGATCACAAGAATGTTTAAAACATGCACTACCTGACTATTGAGTCAGGGTCACCAACCTCCTTTCCTTTATATTGTCAAGTCAAAAAAGGACAACAGACAACACAACAATAACCACCTGGTGTGAATGAATCAAAATTAGACCTATTTTTTTTGTCTGATTGGCAAATATATATATTTTTTGGTGTGCCACAGAATTTTAGGGAGTAGTTTATGTGTGCCATGAGATGAAAAAGGTTGAAAATCACTGATCAAGACTAAGAACAAAATTAAAATATTTTGCTCTGTAAACGTGGGCCTATAGTACATTAGGCAACTATGCTTCTCCAAAGAGTGACAAGAATTTTGGAAATCATAATCATTTACTGTTATTATTAATATACACTTACATACCTCGTATCTGAGTGTCATGCTTATTTGAAACTAACAGTGAATTTAAACATGCATATAATGCTTATATGCAAAGAACATACTTAAGAGAACTTTCCCAATTACATCATCATTCAGTCACCACTGAGTAACAAACAAGATCTGTCACATACACTTCCACACAGCCCTGGTGTCCCATACACCTTTTCCCCATGTGCCCCAGAGTTGGTATTACCATCACCAACACCCACACACAGTTTTATAAGCAGTACATTGTGAGACAGCCTTCTGCTGTCTCAGCTCAGCAGAGGGTCCTATGACATAAGCTCAGTATTAATGTACTCAGATAACGATGTGTTCACACCACCATTTCTCACCCTGTGGGCTTCTCGCTGTCCCAAGCAGAGAAGGCACAGCACATGCTCACACATGTGGCATCAGATACAATTATTGATCTTTCATAGCTTGGTACTGACAGGGTCAGTATGTGATGACAATGCCCCAGTGTTCCAAGTCTATAGCATTTTATCCCACAGTGTGTGGCACTTGCACTTGTTGACTGTATAGCAAAACATTGGCTGAGCATCTGCTTGTGTGTGCTATACTCAGTATCTTCTAGCATCAAGAGTGGTTTTACCCAGTATTTTTTTTTAAAAAAATCTTTATTGCTGAAAGAATTACATGTCCCTTTTCCCCTCCATGGACTCCTTCTAGCCCACTCCCGCATCACCCACCCCCAATCCCCTCACACCAGACCTGCACCACCCTATTGACTGTGTACGCCGTATTTTCTTGGTGTCAAATACTTTCACACACATATATAACACCTTAGTTGTCATCTCTTTAGAATTTAGAGAGCTCTTCCAGGGGAGAAGAGAAGGGAGAGCTGAAAGCAAAGGAGCCGTGGGCATCTCTGACTCACAACCATGCTGCTACAGGCTCCAAGCTCCTGGAGTCTGGGGCCACGGCCACCGTTTATCCCCGGTGCCGGGAACGGCGCTTGGCACGCAAACACACGTGTTGAGTAAATGGATGACAGTGAAGCATATTCACCCAGTGACTTACACGATTACTACGGCTCTGCATCTTCCCCACGTGGACGACATCCATGGTGTCGTGTGCACCCAGTTCCAACGAACCGGGAATGTCTCCCCCGAGGTCCCAGAATGTCACCTGACTCATCATAAACCACCAGTGACCCAGTGGCATAGGCAACACACGTCCGGCTACACCACCACGCAGTGTCCCCTCCCTGGCTCTCCGGCAGGCTCTCGGCCCCTCTGCAACACAGCGCCCGGGGCACCGCCTTGGAAACGGTCTCGTGCGTCCTCCTTGGCCTCGGAGTCCACACTGACGCTGGACGGGGTGCCTCTGTGTGTGCGTGTGCGCCCCACGCTGCGTGCCACAGGGTCTCTGGGGTCAGACTCGGTCTCAGCTTCCCCATCACCGCATGCCACAGTATCCTGGGGTCACGCACAGGGTGACAATGGATCTGGGGAGTCACCCCTCCGCGTCTCCGTCTCACGGTGGGTGTGACCCGGGTCTGAAGTCCCACGCAGGGTGGCAATGAGGCTCCGAGTTACCCCAGCTCCCCCCACCCACCCTGGAGTGCCGCGTCTCGGCCTCGTCCCCTGACTCAGTTTCCCCCGCTCAGGCCCCCCCGTGGCGTGGGCTCGGGGGGGGGGCGCGCTCACCTGGTCAGGTCCCGCAGCCGCGCCTCCTCCCCGCGCAGGTAGCGCCGCAGCAGCCCCAGCAGGCGGCGCTCGGGGGC
>PVJN01035130.1:0-22298 GCA_004026805.1 Lasiurus borealis
TATATAATTACATATTGTTTTTGTGATTAATCCCTATGCTTTAATTATGTTCAATTTGTAACAATGAAAATACATCCTGCATATCAGATATTTACATTACAGTTCATAACAGTAGCAAAATTACAGTGATGAAGTAGCAACGGAAATAATTTTATGGTTGGGGGTCACCACCACATGAGGAGCTGTCTTAAAGGGTCGCAGCATTAGGAAGGTTGAGAACCACTGCCTTAAAGGTACTGCTTTGGGAAGACATAAGGGAGATATCTAAAGACTTTAAAGGAGATTCAGAAGCAACCTCCATGGAATTACACATATAGGCCATACCTTTAACTAAAAGAATATGAATAATTAATATTTTTAAAACCCCTAAGTATCAGCCGAGGGAGAACTGAGCTTATTTTTAGTGTCACTGCCTCCCCAGGATGTGATACGGAAGGCAATATGAGCCATGGGGTCCTCTTAGCTCCTATTCATCAATGAGCTCCCATGGGCAAATTTCCCATTATTTTGCCCAATATGGCTGGGTCCTGCTTCGGATGCCATGTCCTATTTCTCTGTGTCCACCTATTCAGTTCATGTGTCCACGTGGAGCTCTGTTACTGAACAGGGGCAAGCTCAGCCTAATTTCCAAATGTTACCAGTTTTCTATTCACTTAATGTCAAGATCACCAACGGCCTTTATGTTTTTAAATCCTTCAGCCACATTTTCCACTTGATAGCCAGGATCTGAAATTCCCTTGGTTTCCCTCCTACCATGCTGGCTCTCAGGATTCTTTACTGATTCTTCCTTGTCAACCTAACAATTTGGGAATGTGTTAGGTGTCATCTGTTATGCTTCTTATGTTTTCTACCTGCATTTGCTCCCTGGGTGACCTCATCTAATCTTGTTGTTTTAATTGTAATTTAAATATATTCATATAGGGCCCACCTGGTGTGGCTCAGTGGTTGAGCATCGGCCCATGAGCCAGGGAGTCATGGATTGATTTCTGGTCAGGGCACATGCCTGGGTTTGCAGGCTTAATCCCCAATAGGCGGCGTGCAAGAGGCAGCCGATCAATGTTTCTCTCATCATAGATGTTTCTATCTTTCCCTTTCCCTTCAATCTGAAATCAATTAAAAACATATTAAAAAAAACAATACATTCACCCATGTATTTCCCAGTTCTAATCTTCTGTTTCCTGAAAAGTCAGTTAGTCTACTGCCTTCTCAACATGTTCATTAGAATAGTAACTGAAATGTAATATATGTATACATTCTACCTATATCACAAACATGTGATCTCCCACTCTTAATATGTTCATCCTCATATCTCTGTACAGTAAATGGCAATCTGTCATCACTCAGTAGCTCATGGAAAATACCTTGATATTACCCTAATTTCATCACTTTCACTCACTCCAGATCCAACCCAGCAAGTCTTCATGGGTTACCCTTTAAAGTCTATCCAGAAACCTTTTTACCACATCTACCCCAACCACCCTGATCTAAGCAACTAACACGCTTCCCTGGATTAGCCTAACACCTCTATTTATTTTGGGCTTTGTTCTCCTATATTCTATACTTAGTACAACTAAAATGATACCTTTTAAAGGCAAGTCAAATGATGGTACTCTTCTATTTCAAACCTGGTAATATCTCACTCACAGTAAAAACCAAAGTCCTTACAATGGCTTAGGAAACTTTAACAATATGCCCTCCATCTAACTCATCTCTCTAATCTCATCCCCTGTGATTCTCTCACTGACTCATTCCACCGAGCACAAAGTTTCCTTCTTCCTCTTCTTCGAACACAATAGTTGGGCCTCAGTTTCTTCCTACATCTTTCACTTCCCTAATTTTTTAAAAATTAAAATGTCACCTTCTCTGCGAGATCTTTCCTGATTATTCTACTGTAAATTTCAACACCCTCTCAGAATTACCTATCACTTTCCTATCTTGGTTTTTCATTTTTATTTCTAACATCTATCACTGTCTGAGAGGCCATATATTTTAAGCTTTTTGATATATTGTGTTTCTCCTCCCATAAATGCAAATTCCATAAAGTCAGGAATCTTTACCTTTTAAAATCAAGGCTGCTAAAACAATGTATGACAGATCTGGACTAGGCACCAAATATATTTTGAATAAATGAATGAATTTCTTCCACACATATCCCGTTCATTTTATCTAATAAAGAGAGAATATGCTAATTGACCATCACTCTGTCACAAAGATGGCTGCACCCACAGCTGAGGCCAAGTTCCATAAGGAGCCTTAACAAGCAATCAGCAGGGACCTGAAGCTCTGCCCTCCCCTGCCCCTGTGGGATTTGACAGGAAACCTCAGGTTGTGTCACCCCAACTGGCAGGGCTTGACAGGGGACCTCAAACTGCACCCTCTGCCTGGTCTCAGGCTGAGGGATCTCAGGCTGCACCTCCACCCCAGTGCCAGGCCAGGGGACCTGAGGCCATGCCCCCACCTGGCTTTCATAGATCTTCTGGGTTTGCGAGTGTAAAGTTTAGAAGTAGACAGTGAGGTTCTGAACAGTGAAGTTACCTACAGATCGTTCTGAGAAACAGAAAACTATTCTCTGTGCATGGACACTGAGCATGCATGTGGCTGCCATGCCAGCATGTGGTCTTAGAGAACAAATGACAGAACAAAAGTGTCTCCTAAAGAAGAGCGTGCTCTAAGAGAAAAAACACATGGTTATATTCTTCACAATAAATATAGAATCATTCTTTTTAATAAATGCACTTATAATGAATAGGCTCATGCGATTTTAGAGACTGAGAAGTCTCCATGTCAGCAGTCGGTGAGCTGGAGGCCCAGGAGATCAACACATATGTGTGTATATATGTATTTCTGCTCATGACTGTGCTTCTCTGATTGAAGCCTGACTGATACATATTATCAACACTGAAACTTAGACAAGTCTACCATGTATTTTTTCCAGAAAACCACTTAGAAAGGCTGAGGTCATACAAGGCCATAAAAAATCATTTATTGGTCAATATGTGATAGCTTTAAACATGTACACCATACACATCAAAAACCATGAGACTGACATGTCAGTAAAATTATACGAGGATAGTATTTCATCCTATTCTTAGCTATAATAACCTTTTCATAGCAAGACAAAGTGAAAGTTAATGGGTTATGGACCTTCACAACTCTATTGAGATGATATACAGATGTGTAGTGCATATTGAGGAGTAGTGTCAGAGATAATCCAATCTCATTTTCATAGTGTAAATTCAACAAATCATGTCAAAATTTAAAAATTAAAAGTGCTAACATAAGCACATTAATTAGAATTATAGAAGTATCAAACAGATTATCTACAACAATAAAAAGTAGATGCTTCTAGGGAGAGAAAACTTGTGGTGATGATGGAGAGGGTTATAATATAGTGCTTGTTTATTGTTATTGTTGTGTGAGGTGTTTTTTATTGTTAATTCTCATATAAAGATATTTCTCCATTGCTCTTCAGAGAGCATAGAAGGGAGAAAGCGAGAGGAAAAGAGAGAGGAACATCAATGTGAAAGAGACACATCAACTGATTGCCTCCCCCACACACTCTGACCAGGGGCAGGGAGGGAACATGACATTGAGGTCCATGCCCTTGATCAGGAATCAAACCTGAGAGCCTTTGGTGTGCAGACTAATGCCAGTTAACAGCACTAGACAGAGCCAGTGTTTGTTTTTTAATTTCTTGTATGAGTATTTAATCCTTTAAAATACATGTATGTAAAGCTTTGATTAAAGGTTCAAAATAAATGGAACAGGTTTATACACAAAGATGCTCATCACAGAGTTATTTATGAAATAAAAAATAACATTAAATATTCCTATTCACCAAATGAATAGCTAAATTACTACTTGCAATATTATGGGATGTACTAGTAATAAAATCATCTTTCAAATGCTTTTGGTAGACACATGCTTATGAAACGTTAATAGAGATCAGCAGGCTTCCAAACTGTACAATCAGCATTGTCTCAAATAGGAGAAAAGTTAACTCAAATAGGTGAGAAATGAACAGAAATAATAGAAATATTTGGATGTATAAATGGTGAGGCAGAAATGAGTTGTTCCCTGATGCATTTCATGTGTGTATTTGTGTTTTCCAAAAATTGTCAAAGTGCATATAAAAGGTGGAGGGAAAGAAGGCCAGGCAAAGGCAGAAGAGAAAGGGGGTGGGAGAGCAGAGAGAAAGAGGAGGTAGTAGAAGTCACTCTGACATCTTAAGCAGGATCAGAACTCCATTTGATCTTGGCTACACACCCTGCCTTCTGTATCTCTTTGTCAAGCATACAGAAGCACAGCTGATAAAACCCCATGCATTTTTCACTATTTTTAACAACCAGCCCAAACATTCTAAAGAAATTGAATTTTATCTTTTAAGAAAGAATTGCCCTGATAATTGTATATTTACATGTATTCCTCTGAAGTCCCTTTTCTACATTTAAAAATACACTTTACAAACAATAACAATGCAACCACATAAGGCATTGCTTTGTTGAGTTTTGACAGGTGTATGTACCTATGTAAACATTACTCAAATCAAAATACAGAGCATTTCCATCACTCCAGAGAATCCCCTTGAGTTCCTTTAACACAACCCAACACTCCCCTAGATAGATAGTTAATATCTATCATCAGTAAGATTTGGACATTCCTGTTCTTCTGATGAAATACTATCCTCATATAATTTTACTGACACTTCAGTCTCATGGAAATGATTTCTCTCTTTGTCTAGAATATTTAGTTCAACATAATATTTTTGACAATTTGTCTGTTTTTATACACTGAGTGGCCAGGTTATTATGATCTCTGAACGCATAATAATCTGGCCACTCGGTGTATATCCTATATAATAAAAGGCTAATATGCAAATTGTCCCCTTGACCAGTTCAACCAGCAGGCAGGCCAGCCAACCACCCATGTCCCCTCCCCCTGGCCACGCTGGCCAGACCCCACCCATGCACGAATTCATGCACCGGGCCTCATATATGAGCAAATCAAAAAATAATAATTTTGGCTTTATTCTTTTTATTTTTTTAATAAAAAAATCATTTTTTATTTTTTGATAAACCTCCATACTGTCTTCCCTAGTGGTGTGGCATCCAGTGGGCCCTTGAAATATCAGGGGGACCACTCTGTAAAGTACATGATTATCTAATCATGTACATTCGTGCATGGGTGGGGTCCGGCCAGTGACACACACACACACACACACACACACACACACACACACACACATACTGAGTGGCCAGGTTATTATGCATTCAGAGAGCATAATAATCTGGCCACTCAATGTATATGTTAACAGTTTATTCTTTGATTGCTGATTAGTATAACATGGCATGAATATATCATTATTTGTCCATTGGTTGATGGATATTTGGAGAGTTTCCCAGTTTGACCTAGTATGAAAATAACAACACCGCTCTGAAAAAATTTGTACATGACGTTTTGCATGTCTTCATTTTTTTTCAGTAAATATTTGGAAATGAAATTGCTGTGCCATAAGGTAGGTTAATATTGAACTTTTTGAAAGTTGCCAAACTGTTTTCCAAAGAGGTTATAGTATCTGATACTGCCACCAGAGATGTAAAAAGCATTCCAGTGTCTCCATATCTTCACAGACATGTGGCATTGTCAGTGTGCTTAACGTGAGCATTATCCTAAGTGAAAAGTGGAATCTTATGCTACTGCATGTGTTTGCTTTTTGGCCATTTGGACATACTGTATTGTCTTTGGTGAAATGTCTGTTCAGGTTTTCTATTGTTGTTTTTTGCCTACTTTTATTGGGCTGTCTTTTCATTTAGGGAATATTTTTTAATGTTCTGGATTAACCATTTGTCAGAAATTCACTTTGCAAGTATTTTCTTCAGGTAGGGGCTTGCCATATTTTTAATGCTGTCTTTTGATAATCAGGAGTTATTGTATTTTTATGTTTAGAGATCCAGCATATTATATTTTAAATGATTATTTAGTGCTTTATTGAGTTCTAAGAAATCTTTGTCTACCCCTATGTAGTAGATATATTATAGCATGTTTTTCTTTAGGTATGTTATTTATCTCAAATAATTTTTATGCATGGTGTGAGGAAAGGATTGAACTGAAGAGTTTGTTTTGCTTCTCTGCATGGCTACCCAGTGATTTCAGCAGACTTGTTAAAAATATGTCACTGTCTCCACTGAGTTCCTTTCTATGCTTTTGTAAAAAGAAAATTTGTTTTGGGCGCAGCTGCTTTCAGAACAGGGGTGATTGGTAGTTTCTATGTTTACCACCTACAAGAGCAAACAAAAAAAAATCATTTTTTATTTTTTGATAAACCTCTATACTGTTTTCCCTAGTGGTGTGGCATCCAGTGGGCACTTGAAATATCAGGGGGACCACTCTGTAAAGCACATGATTATCTAATCACTATGCTGTACATCTGAAATGCTATAGAATAATATTGAATGTAAACTGTAATTGAAAAGAAAGAACAAAAAAGAAAGAGTAAAGCCAACATTATTTTGAATCCTGCCCTTTTCCTCAGTTGTTCCCTGATAACCATTAAGCACTTCATCTAAAAAAGGAAGCATTTTAAATA
The DNA here is from genome assembly GCA_004026805.1 of Lasiurus borealis. Taxonomy (NCBI): domain Eukaryota; kingdom Metazoa; phylum Chordata; class Mammalia; order Chiroptera; family Vespertilionidae; genus Lasiurus; species Lasiurus borealis. The sequence goes on from PVJN01035130.1 coordinate 6,587, forward strand.
AGTCATATGAGAACTAAGGAAATCTAAATCATACATGTATTATCCATGGGCAAAGACAGGCCTGGGGGAGGGGGGGTCTGGGCAGAGAAGGTCAATGAGGGAGAAAAAGGAGGGACATCTGTAATGTTCTCAACATTAAAGGTATAAAAACTTAAAATTTTAAAAAAAAGTAAAGAAATCTAAGTCTCTCTCCATGCCTCAGATCCTCCTCTTTGGTGCAAATCTTGGTGTTTCCAAGTTAAGCGGGAGGAATTAATATTGCCTTAGTATTTATGTTTGTAGGTACTTCAGCAAACAATTTAAGAACATTATCTCAAGTAATGCTTTTACTGATACTATGAAGTATCTATTTGAATTCCATTATATGGATAAGAAAACAGACTGCCGCAGTCACTGGGCCAGTTGGTGGTAGAAGCAAGATCAGAAGCCACATCTGCCTATATCGCAAATCACTATTCTTTCTGATATTTTAGGTCATCCTTCACAGAAGATATCTGAAGGACATCCCATTAGGACCCAAGAAAATACTAGTAAATGGAAGTATTTTCAGTAATTCTCTTTTTGTTGTTGTTGTCATTAATCTCCACTCAAGGATATTTTCCCATTGATTTTTATAAAGAGTGGAAGCAGTGGTTCTCAACCTTTTTTAATGCTTTGACTTTTTAATACAGTTCCTCATGTTGTGGTGACCCCCAATCATAAAATTATTTTCGTTGCTACTTCATAACTGTAATTTTGCTACTGTTCTGAATCGTAATGTAAATATCTGTGTTTTCTGATGGTCTTAGGCTCTACAGCAGCGGTTCTCAACTTGTGGGTTGAGACCCACAGGTTGAAAACTACTAGCAAGGCCGCCTATGATCATCGGAAAACGGATATTTACATTATGATGGAAGGGAGAGGGAGAGAAACATTGATGTGAGAGAGACACGTCGATTGATTGCCTCCTATATATGTCCTGACCAGAGCCAGAGTTCAAGCTTCAATTGAAGTACATGTCCTTGATCAGAAGTGAACCAGGGACCCTTTAGTCTGTGGGATGATGCTCTATCCACTAAGCAAAACCAGGTAGGGCTTCAGTAATTCTTGACCTAACAGATCATTTTGATTTTCAAACTTTTTAAGTTTTCATCTCTTTTTCTAAATTGACCACCTAAAAATTGGTTTTTGAGCTATTTCAAATAACACAATATCCTGAAGTCATTGTATTGTGAGCAGATCCCCTGAATATCCCCAGGGACACTTGTTGGGTAAGTCAATTACAAGAGAAAACATTGCTTTGATATCTTTCCAATGAAATTTTAAAAATAAATGTGTTTACCCTAAAGCAAATTTATTGAATGACAACCTGCAAATTTACTTATAATTACTTCCTTCTCCATTCATGTGAACATACACCTTTGAAGCTAATTACTTAAGGATTTTCTTGATAGCATTTTACTTGCCGTGCATTAAGTAATCACTGTCAGCTGTAAATAATAATAAAGATACAATATGTGCCAATTTTTACATTGTACAAGAAAATTAAGGTAGTTGTACTAATGTAAAGAAATAAAGAAGGCAGACATTCTCCTTAACAATCACAGGGATTTAGGCTATTCAAATAAAGTGCATTTCTGCTAATTTGAGAAAATGAGTTATCATTCTTTTATCTTTCTTACTATACTTTAGAGCACTATTGGGTTTTATTTGTCAAGTGCTGGGTATAACCAGATATCTATTTATTAAAATAGATTTTTACTTTTAAATAGACTGAAGGTATATAGTAATAAAAGCTATTAGTATATTTATAAAATTATACTTTATAATAATCTGAAGGGCAAGGTAGAAGGACCATGTAATGATATTTACCTTCTCAACAGGTCTTCTGGCTTCTATCACTGACCAGTTTCAGGAGTGAAAACAAAACCAATCACCTAGTTGGTTGAGTTTGGGTTCCTTCCCACTGTATTTGCTGTAAATGTGAGAAAAACACACACTCCCCTTTTGAAACAATGACATTGAAGTCATGTAAGCTTGATGTTGCCATGAGCTTTCTCTACTTCCAAGTGACAGGAGCCAGCTAATGTTTCAGGCTAACGAAGAGAAAGCAGAGCTGAGAAATGGGTGAGAATAAATGATATAATATAAACTTTGGTGTCATCCATACCTAAGTCAGATCAGGTTTCTGTGTCTAGCAACAAAACTATCCCCAATGAATATTCAAGGTAAGTCCATGGGACAAAACACCAAGATGTTGTCAGCATGGATTGATGCACAATCATTAAACAATACGAAGTGGGTTTGAGGGGTCAGAAAAAGGAACCTTGATTTTGAAGCTGGCTTCTACTAACCAGATGTTTTCTGAAGATGGTTTTGCTATGGTTGGACCTAGTACCAAATGGCAAACAGAACAGAAGAACGGGTTCTACCTAGAAGGTTGGAGGCATCAGATTGACAAGAGACGCAAGCAGCGGACCTTCCCCACACACCACTCGTGTCTATAGAAAAAAAATGTTTTCTCCAACCAACTTTAAAATCATCTTTGTGAGAATTTTCAGCTGAAAATATTAAAGAACATCCAAATTGTGAGTACTATGTTTATTTTTATAATATTCATTGCAAATTGATTTTTTTAATTAAATTCAAAATATCATAACATGTGGCGATGGTTTCTGTTTTGGATGCATGGCAGTTAACTGGTTAAATTCCTGCTCACTTGTTCCCAGAGATCAAGGTCTAGCATTCCAGCCTCAGGGAACCAAGTGTTATAAATTATAACAGTGTGCACCGAGCCCTTTAATTGATCGGTAACTGAGGCCCTACTTGCTTTCAGTAACTTTTTAATTCTATTGCTGTTGCTTGGTGGGTAGCTGCTGTCCCATTGTGAAACCTTATCTGAGAAACAACCACCTCAAACTTGGTTGTAGTGAGCTCCAATTACTGTGCAGTTACTTTCATTTTTGAGGTTTCCACCATGTCTCGTTGTGTTCCTACTCACATGGGGAACCACTTGCCAGGGCTAACCAGCAGACTCTGAGTGATGGATGAATGATTACTCTGACACACATTTCTGTGAAGGAGAGGGCTAAGGGACTGCCTGGCTAGAGAAACGAAATAGACCCGTAGGCTTTTATTGAAATAGCAACTTGAACTAAAATTCTGCTTGTGTCTACAGATGCTTATGGTATACAATGGGTTAAAGAGAAATCAGGCCCAGGGAAAACAAATGCCTTGTCATCATTAACAACGTGGACTCTTGTTTGAGCTCCACATTGGGGGAAAAAGTCTGAAATGATCAAGTCACCAGATACTGTGTTGCTTCTGCCTTTTTTTCTCCAGCTCTACATGGCTCCCTGGCACAGCCAAGCAGCTGTATGTGTTCTCCTGCCTCCTCACATCTCTCTCTTTCTGTTTGTTGTTTGTTTAGAACAAAGCATGTTCTCCAATGAAAGGGATGGAAGCAGGCACACTTCTCAGGGACTACTGAGAGGGAGAGAGAGAGGCAAAGGATTTATTTCAAGTTCAAAATCATTCAAGGGCATGTGCAAAATGCCCACTTCATAGTGAGGATCAAAAGCTTCCAGAACACCAGGGGGATTTACCACTACTTCTCCTCCTGAAGTAGAGACTATAGAACATCACTTTGCTTCTATAGCACCAGCTCAGAAACAACAGGTCATGTGGCAAGATGTAGATGCTAATAAATGAAAAGGACTCTAATTTATTAAGTCTTGTCTGTGGGTTATGTGCACCTGTCGATATCATATAGAAGAGTGTCTGTGTTGATTGTTTTTTTTATGTCTCTTTGCTGTTTGGTTTCTCTAGCCAGGCAGCCCCTTAGCCCTCTCTTTCACAGAAACATGTGTCAGAGTAATCATTCATCTGTTGCTCAGGGTCTGCTGGTCAGCCCCTGCACCTTCCCTTTATTATAGATCTATTAGGGACAGATTCATATTTTTCCTACAAATCTACCCCTAAAATTCTACCCCTAAACTTAATTCTGCCTTCCTGGGTCATACAAAGGTTTGGTGCCCAAGGCAATATTGCAGCCTTTTGAGCATCCATAACCTTGCCAAGACTCTTCCTTTCAGGAGATAATGGAGGTGGAAAAAAAATCATTGACTGAAGCAGCTTCTTGCCGTCTGAAGGCCCACAGCCATGAGGCTTATGCAAAACAGCTGCATCTGGTTTTACACTAGAAAGAACCAGCTGCACAGGGACAGGGCCCAACCTGTTTTCCAATAATTAATTTTTCTCAACTGCAGTCATTCTCTGGAAGACAGGCAGAGTGACTACCTCCCCACAGCTTCCCCAGTCTGCAGGGTGGCATCACAGGGCATGCGGATGCCCTTGGGGAAAACAAGTCTGAAATGACCGAGTTGCCAGGTACCGTGTTGCTCCTGCCTTTTTTCTCCGGGTCTACATGGCTCCCTGGCACAGCCAAGCAGCTGTCTGCGTTCCCCTGCCTCCTCACGTCTCTCTCTCTTTCTGTTTGTTATTTGTTTAGAACAAAGCATTTTCTTCCATGAAAGGGATGGAAACAGGCACACTTCTCAGGGACTACTGAGAGGGAGAGAGAGAGAGAGACGAAGGATTTATTTCAAGTTGAAAATCATTCAAGGGCATGTGCAAAATGCCCTGAAGTGTGGAGGGAAAACCAGAACTGTGCATAATTTTTTAAAGAGTTTGAAGTATTTTGAGGGCACAGGCTGAGAATAAAGAAGGGAACAAAGGTGTAAAGGAAAACAGGACATTCTGAAGTAAAGTGAAAAGGACCCATAGACAGCAAGCATGACTGTGTAAACATGCAGACCCTTCCTTCAAAGCAGCTTGTCCTTCGGGCAGAGACCTTCCCTCTCTCTCTGGCTTCTCCTAGGAAGAAGTAAGCATGGTGGCGTGGATTGGCAGCACAGGCTCTGAAGTCAGGTGGTCACGGATGTGTCACACCCCTGCTCTGTCAGTTACCAGCAATCACTTACTCCTTATCTAGTTGACCCCTAAACTTCATCAGCTAAAACTGGAGATAATAATCCCCACTTTCATTGGCATGGGCTGGGTTCCACAAGAATCCCACAGGCACAGGGACTGCACCTCCTACAGTGTATTTGCCACTCAAGCTGTATGTCCCACAACACGGGCTCTTGCCAGTCAGCAAGGGGTTCTACCATCCACAATCAGGCCCCATTCCAGCAGCCAGGAAGCCAGGGCTCATCACTGCCACCAAGGAGCAGAGGAGAGGGAGCCTGCAAGATTGCACACAGGCTGAGTACTCCTTCAACTCATGTGAATCTGCTGTGACCTTACAACCTCTTCCACCAGACACACTTCTCTCTGCCTGGGGGTGGGGTGGGGGTGGAGAGGGTGGAATAGATCCTATGATATTGACAAGCCTCGATAACATTTACCAATGAGAGGCAAAGGGCTTATTGAGAAGGTCAATTCCATGGTCAGTGGAGTGCCTTCCCTGGCAGATGGAAGTATCATTTTGCTAGAGCCCTGTCAGCAACCGTGCCCCTTGCCTTTAAAGTTACACAGAGCTCATTAGCCCCCCCCCCCCAGTACACATGAAACGCCTCACCCCGAGTTGGAACACATCCCCAAGAATACCACATCCAAGGAATCAGCTTTGTGAACTAAAAGACAAGAAACAGTCTTCTGCAGCGTACAGCCTTGTGGCCCTCGGCAAGTCCCTGAGCGGAATGGAACCCGTGTAATGGGCTCGCTACTCAATGGAAGGAGATGTGATGAACTAGAAAAATAGTATTTTGAATTCCAGCTCCAATCCTGTGATTTATTTGGCAGTAGAACCCTGGAAAAATTATCTCATCTTTCTGGAATTTGGCTTCCTTAGTAAAATGAGTAGATTAGATTATCTGAAGCTCCATAAACTCCGAATGTCAGTGATTACAAATAAGCCTTCTGCAAGAATGGCCCTCTATTCTTTGCAAATTGGAGTTTCAATTACCTAGATAATCCTAAAGCCTCAGATCCTCCCTTCTATCTACTTCAACACTCCCCAAACCCTGAATAACTTAACTCGTGCCGCCCTGGATGGGTAACAGTAAAGCAAAAATGACTCCTAGTTGTCCCAGCAAATGGGAAAATGTATTAGGAAAGAGAATGTACAAAGGAGATTTTAACTTCTAATCCAAAAAAATTTCTCCATAATAAATTATATATATATATATATATATATATATATATATATATATATATATATATATATATATATATATATATATATATATATATATATATATAAAACCTAACAGATTAGCAGGGGACAGCAGCAAATGAGAAGAGGGAGAGAGCTTTGAATCAGGGTACAGAGATAGCAGTTCAACAGAAGGTAAAACTCTTCCATATACAGTGGTACCTGGAGATACAAGTGCCCTAACATACGAGATTTTGAGATACGAGCTGTCGAGCAAGCGATTTTTGCTTTGAAATACGAGCAACATTTGAGATAGGAGTATTCGCGCGGATCGGCTGGCTGCACATGACCTACCAGTTTACCGAGACTCGAGTGTCTCATAGTTTCCCACGCCTCAAGGTTAGTGAACGAATTAAACTCGTATCTCGAGGTACCACTGTAGTAGACAAAATAATGATCCCTCCCACCCTGCCCAGTTATTTATGTCCTAATTCCCAGAACCTATGAAAATGTTACAGTCCAGGGAAAGGGAGATTGCAGGTTGCAGATGGCATTAAGGTTGCTACTCATTTCACTTTAAAATGAATGGATTACCCTAGATTATTCAGGTGAGCCCAGTGGAATTGTAAGAGTCCTTAAAAGTGGAAGAGGGAAGCAGAGAGTTAGTGTCAGAGTGATGCGGCAGGAGAAAGACCTGGCCAGTCATTTCTGATGGAAGAGGCCACGAGCCAAAGAATATGGAAGCCTCTACCCAGGTGTGTCAAACTCATGGCTGGTGGGCAACCAGCAGCGAGTTTGACATGCTTGCCCCTGGAGAAGGCAAGAAAGTGAATTCTTCTCTAAAACTTCCAGAAGGAAACCAGCCCAACAAACCCCCCAGTATAGGCCAGTGAGACCCAGTTCAGACTTATGACATCTAGAGCTGCAAGACGTCAGACATGTATTGTTTTAAACTACTATGTCGGTAGTAATAGGACATTAATACACTCCATGATAAATTGATAAAGATTACATGATAAGAACACAAATGTGTGTGCAATAATGAAAATGTTCTGGAAACTATAAAAAGTATCCTAAAATATATACCAGCGATTTTGATGCAGACCGTGTAAAGATAAGAATTGAGCTTCTTTTCCCCCTGGAAGTGAAAAGCAACTAATGGTTTAAAATCAGAAGTGTACTGAATATCATCTACAAGTTTTGCACATACTCCGAGGGAATAAAAGCTCACGGACAGGAATAATTAACTCTGCCAGTTTTTCATTCTGTTTACCTTGGGCATACCCAAAGCTTGCACTTTCTTGTGCATAAAATGAAAGATAATAACTTCTACCTTACGGAGTGATGAAAATTAAATGGATGAATTCAACACAAAAACACTTAGCACAGTACCTGTATAGGTTCAATAAGTGCCATCTATTTGTATTATATTTACATGTCTATGTTGAGAGAATGTTGGCACCTTAAACTAATTATTTGGTTGTTTTCATAAAGAGCCAATTAAACAATCGCTCCCAGGATGGTACAGTGTTAGGAGTGGATAGACCCAGTGGAAGAATCAGTCTATATGCAGGTACCACACAGTAGGAAAAGACTAGAGAGATGCCAGGTAAGCATCTCTGCTGGCATAATTTTGACTTAATGAGGGCTATTTCTGGCTGGGTGAACTACTCAGTATAGCGGCATCTGAAGCTAATGTCTGTACCCAGCAAGTGTCTGAGGGCACCAGGGACTCCCATTCCTACTGTAAGAGAGAGGAGCAAAGAGTTGAACTCAACTGGAAAGGACCGCATCAGACACACCCATGGTTCTTGGCATGATTACGAAGCCTAGAGAATGGCTGAATTGCTTCCCTATGCAGAAACACAGATGCTGGTAACTTGCACCGGTGCTTAGAAATGAAAAGAGAGAAGGAGAGAGGAGACGAAAGAAGAGAAAGAGAGAAAGAAATAGGAACATCACAGGAAAAAAAGAGACCTTTTCTCAAAAGTAGTCACTTAGACTATCACTCACAGTTATAAAATAAATAGCCAGTAGGGGATCTATGCTTGTCACCAAACTATGAGCTTTTGAACTGCAGGAAATGTCTTCCTCATTGTATGTCTCATATAGTAGTTGCTCAATAAATATTTATTCAATATTATTTCATTCAAAGGGCTAAGTACTATAACATATAAAAGTATGAAATGTGTGGCAGGATAATTCATTAATCATGATGCTTTTTTCCTACTGTAGATGATTCAGAAAGCAATAGATATATAATATGAGTACCTAGGGAGGAGACGTAAGTCTTTGTATTTTAAAATCCAGAGATCTCTATAAGGGCATTAAGCTGATTTGTTAAAAGCTAAATCTTATAGAGGAAAGCTAAGCTAAAGTATACATGTAGGCTGGAGGATTTTGCCCTGAGATATGTGAATGGAAAAAGCATTTAAAATGAAATAACTTTAAGCATTTGAAGGGAATTGGGGGCTTGGGGGAGATTTATGAGTCGAGGATGCCCAAGAGACGAGACGTTTGACCAGTTGGCTTATAAATATTGGAGCCATGGTGTTGGGAGTTGTACCTGTTCAGGCCTTAGATAAAGCTGCCCAGAACAGCGGAGAGAGAAGGTAGATTGAGAGAACCTAGTCAATGAGCATCTCAGTTTGGATTGTGATGGAGTAAAGACCAGTCTCCCTTATTTCGGGGGTACCATGTGAATCCCCAGAACTCCTGTGGAACTCTATGAAGGGAGGAGAGCAAAGAGAATGCAATGGCCGAAACTGGTTTGGCTCGGTGGATAGAGCGTCAGCCTGGGGACTTAAAGGTCCCAGGTTCGATTCCGGTCAAGGGTATGTACATTGGTTGCGGGCACATCCTCAGTAGGGGGTGTGCAGGAGGCGGCTGATCGATGTCTCTCTCTCATCAATGATGTTTCTGGCTTTCTATCCCTTTCCCTTCCTCTCTGTGAAAAATCAATAAAAATATATTTTAAAAAAATAATGCAATGACTCATTTAATTTGACTTGGAGACATACAATGTGCCATGCTTCTACTCATATAGTTGTAGGACTAAATTCATACACATGAAAAATAAAAGCTAGGACTACACTGAAGCATTAAAGCAGTTGTCTGTACATGGTGCTACTATAAATAATATTCAGTTTTCCTTGTAGTTTCACATATACAAAGTTATATTTTTGTAAATGAAGGTACAAAAAGCCCATCTTTCTCCCCATCACTATGCAGATGAGATGCAATGTTTTTTTCCCGATACAATGGGTCCTGCCTTCCTGTGGAACAAAGTGAAACATTGTGCCTTGTTCTGATCTGAAAAGACTGTGATGTTCAGAGAAATACTCTGGTTCTTAAAGAGGCAGGAGGGTTTGTTCCAACACACATAATGATTTTGTTGATATTAAAAAGAATATAGTTCTCTGAGCAGAAAACAAAAAAAAATTTCTCTTTCACTGGCAACACCAAGTCACTGAAGTTACTGAACTTAGAAAATCTCTGTGAGAGTCTATGGGAATGTACCGTGTGTGTGTGTGTGTGTGTGTGTGTGTGTGTGTGTGTGTGTATCATTACCAATGCTTTTTATTTCTGTACGTAGATACAGATTTCCATTTGGCAATTACTATCTGCCTTCTGCCCAGAGGACTTCTTACAAGTGGTACCTCGAGATACGCATTTAATTCGTTCCGTAACCTTGAGGTGTGGGAAACTATGAGACGCTCGAGTCGCGGTAAACTAGTGGGTCCTGTGCAGCTGACCGATCCGTGTGATTACTCCTATCTCAAATGCTGCTCGTATTTCAAAGCAAAAATCGCTCGCTCGATGGCTCGTATCTCAAAAATCTCATATGTTAGGGCACTGATATCTCGAGGTACCACTGTACAACCTTCTTGTGTAACCACAGTGAAATCATCAAAATCAGGATATTACTATTGATATATTACTATCATAGCCAGTTATCCCAAATTTCTTTAGAACCAAAGGTTGCAGTTCTAGAATCATTATGGTATCCTTGCTTTATCATCTCTTTCCATTTGAAACTATTCCTCCTCTGTTTCTTGTCTTTCACACTTTTAAAGATAACAAGCAAGTTAAATATTATTTTATTATGGTAAAAAAAAAAAACATGCACCATCTTATCTACCATATGGAAAAATAGCCTTAATGAGTTTACCAATTTTCTTAACTCTATCTCCTTGATTTGACGTATCATCTGATTTCTGTATGACTAACAGCTTGCCTGGAATATGATGGGTTATTAGTAAATACCTACTGAAATGAATAATGCAAATCATCAGAGGTTGGTTAACGGGCACAGATTAAGATAAGCACTCTATTGTCTAGATTCATTCCTTCAGTCATCCCTCAAAAACTATTATGACTATTTAAGGGGACCAAATTAACAACCCATAAAAATACAATGATTTGGAGCTCTAAGAGACAGGCAGGGGGAGTGTAGTACCAAATAAATTTCTGTCCAGACCAGAACAGGAAGTGATACACTCTGCCTAAAGAACTCAGAGACATTGCTCCAGAGGAGAAAGCATTTCATGTGATTTTTTAAAAAAAAAATATTTTATTTATTAATTTTAGTAAGAGAGAGAGACATCAATTTGTTGTCCTACTTATTTATGCATTCATTGGTTGCTCCTTTTATGTGCCCTTCCTGGGGAATGAATCCACAACTTTGGCCGTATCTGGACAACGCTGGATCCCACTGAGCTACCCAGCCAAGGCTGATTATCTGATTCTTAGGGGATGGGTAAGAGTTTTTGAAACCAATGGGGAGGAAAGAGCACTTAAAAAGCAGTTTCTTCCTGCATTATCTAGCACAGCCTTGTGCTTTGAATGGTAGCTCAATATTATTGACTGATGAATAAGACGGAAATGACTAACCAGTAACTTCGTTGAAAAGAATTGAATCCCAGCTCTTTGTTTCATCTCCTGATTCAGGTAATTTGAGGTCCTGCAGATCTCCTTTGGCATAAGGATGTATGTCATGAAGTGACATCCTTGCAAAGCATGAAAGCCGTGCCATGCATGCATGGTTTGTTTGGCCCTAGCATTTCTGGTTTTGTTTAACTCCTCTGCAATCTTCCAAGCTGAGATTTCTCGGTAATGATCAGAGAGTCTGTAACAATGCTTGAATAGACTTGTTGTCTTAAGAGTAGATTTGATTTCATTGATTTTCTTCTAATGCTTGTAATTGTTCCAGTTTGTTGGAACTCTTTTCTTTCCTTCCTTTTGTATTCCTAATTGCTTTATCTCTCGCATAAAAGATCTCTTCGTGGTTGCTGATCTTTTCCTTCATTAAGAATTTATGTTGGAAGATAGGCAGGGTAAAGAAAGGCAAAACTCTATTATCAAAAATTTCATTATGCCCTCTGCTACATGCTTCTCTTTCATAAAAACACCACAGAATGGCTTTGTCCTTCACTTTATGAATAACTGTACCCTTTGGAGGAGGAAAAGTAGTCTGTCATATTCACTCCAATGTTGTGTTAACAGTGTTAGGAATAAAACATTTTAACTTGTTTATTTGGTCCTCTTTGTCCTTCTCAGTGCCTCTGCATTATCATCTGTGTTTTAACAAATTACAGGAGAAACAATCCAAGGTCAGTGAACAAACCCTGAGAAGTAGCATCCCTTTCTATGTACGCATTCATTCAGGAAACATTCATTGAGCACAAACAAAATGTCAAGTAAGTCATCAATGACTGCAAATAAAGAAAAGGAAATCCAGTTGGGCAAACACTCAGAGGGGAATGAGGCAATAGCAGAGCCTTCAGTTATGATGCTACACAGCATTCAGAGTTCCAAACAGGGACTCTGGAATCATACAAGTATAAGTTCAAGTCCAAGTTTTGCTATCAGGTGAGTGACCTCAGGCAAATTTACCTGAGCTATTTGAATTTCAATTCTCTTAGCAATCACATGTGGGTCCTAGAAGTACTGACCTCTAGACTTTTGTGACTAGTAAATGAAATACTACAGAGAAAGTGCTAATCAGAGTACAGTGGTACCTCGAGATATGAGTGCCCTAACATACGAGATTTTTGAGATACGAGCTGTTGAGCGAGCAATTTTTGCTTTGAAATACGAGGAACATTTGAGATAAGAGTAATTGTGCAGATCGGCCGGCTGCACACGACCCACCAGTTTTCCTCGACTCTAGCGTCTCATAGTTTCCCACGCCTCAAGGTTTAAATTAAACTCGTATCTCGAGGTACCACTGTATCAGGTACATAGTAAGTATACAATAAATTTTAGCTCTAGATTATATACTGGTCCGGCCTCATGTATATATGAACCTGTTAAGTAAAAGTGTAAAAATTAATAAACAGAAAAATGATTTTAAATTAAGTTGGGAGAGCCCTGGCCAGGTAGTTCAGTTCTTTAGAGTATCATCCCGGTGCACCAAGGTTGTAGGTTTGACCCTTGGCCAGGTTACATACAAGAATGGACCAATGAGTGCATAAATAAGTGGAACAACAAATCAATCTCTCTCTCTCTCTCTCTCTCTTTCTCTCTCTCTCTCTCTCATATCACTAAAAAACAAACAAACAAACAAACAAACACAACTTGGAAAGCTAGAAAGGGGAACTCTCACATCCTCTGTTGATCTCAGAGGTCAATAAAAAGAACTCCTTGTTTGTAATAGCCCTCTCATCTTCCTCTTCTCCTCTTATAAGAGTTTTTGCTCCTTTGTTTCTTAGGACTTACATGTGATTAAGCACCAGACTATGTCCCAAATTGCAATTTTTGCTTTTTCCTAATAAACCCATTTTGCTGGAGAATATCTGTCTATTTGTTTAAGGTCAACAGAAGAGTCCAAATCAATGTTTGTTGACTGAAGCCAATCCAAATATTCTATCTCCAGGGCAATGAGCTGATTCAACATCAGGCATTGAATTGAGGATTTCCAACTCAAATTGGGCAAGTTAAAGGCTATTTTTTGAATAAGTGCATGCGTGTCGGGGAGATGAGTGCATAATGTGTGTATTGCCATTCTAATCTCTCATATTGACACTAACCGCAAATTATTTATATTCATATAAAGTTAAGATGATGAGCTGTCTGTAAACCCACTGATGTTCCACAATTTCAATTTCTGGTTAAAGAAAATACTTGAAAGTATTCATCACATGGATGATGAATCAAAATACAGTGGTACCTCGAGATATGAGTGCCCTAACATACAAGATTCTTGAGATACGAGCCGTCGAGGCAGTGATTTTTTATTTGAAATCTGAGCAACAGTTGAAATAGGAGTAATTGCGTGGATCGGCTGGCTGCACACGATGCACCAGTTTACCGTGACTGGAGCATCTGTTTCCCACGCCTTAAGGTTACAGAACAAATTAAACTCGTATCTCGAGGTACCACTGTATAGTTTTTAGTGAATTAGATTGCATCTTCCATAACTTAGGCCCAGCTTTGGCCCTTGAATTTACAGTAAAATGATAGTTCCAGGAGGAGAGAGAATCATATAAATCTACAATGAAGATTACCCAAGATACTAGTAACATTTTAAAAATCATCATTTGAAAAAATAAATCACTAGCTCTCAAGGAAGGAGAATGGCCAGTTCCAAAAAGCATAAAGAAATTAATTAACAAGTCCCATTTAAGCATTCAGCATTTCTTGAGGAAAAAAATTGGAAATTCTCTATCCATGTGGGTAATCACATGAACAGGCATTGATATAAGAAATGAAATTAACTAATAAAATAAATCAAATTACCAATAAATATAGTTAATTTAATATATCAATAGGTTTCAACATAAGATGTAGAAAAGTATTGTGGACAAAATCTCTAGGAAGTCTAGAATAAATTTGTTTAGGGAGTTATGTTTAAGGCAGATCCTGTAAAAAGTAGCACATGAAGAAATTAGGTACTGACTGTGGCTTATAGAATTCTCTCTCTCTCTTTTTTTTTTTTTTTTTGAAGGGTAATATTTACCATCATCCTGATAAATGCCTCTTTATGGTCTATTCATTCCTTGTTGGCACATACTCCCACCTCTAATATTTATTGTATAGAGGAATGTTTCTCAGAGTATTCAGAGATAAATGTATTCATTGATGGAGGATTTTCCCTCTGCCTATTATGTACTTATCTAGCCTCAACAAACAATTTGTTACCCGTTGAAAAAGGAGGTAATGAGGTAAAAGACAAAATTATATTTATGGCCATGCCTGTATTTCTTAAAGAGTAAGAACCTTTATAAAATAAATTTATCCTGGAACTCCATGAACCACCCACCCTTCATAGGAAACAAAGTGAACTTGTTATAAAATATTGAAAACAGAAACCAATTCTACGAGGATATCATTCTGTTTTGCTTCCAGAAGCTATTCAAATCCCCACCCAGTTACTTTATGCCTTTTATCAGCTAAAATAATGCTGTGAGCCTACAAGCATGAGCTACTTTGACCACCACAGCTATTGGAAAAAATCAACACATGGGCTCTGACTGGTTTAGCTCAGTGAATACAGTGTTGGCCTGCAGACTGAAAGGTCCCAGGTTCGATTCCAGTCAAGGGCATGTACCTTGGTGGCGGGCGCATCCCCAGTGGGAGGTGTGCAGAAGGCAGCTGATCAATGTTTCTCTCTCATCCATGTTTCTAACTCTCTCTCTCTTCCTTCCTCTCTGTAAAAAATCAATAAAATATATTTTTAAAAAAATACTAAAATTTTGATTTGGATTGCATTAAACTTGGAGGCAATTTTGGGGGAAATTTCTATGTTAATAATATTGAAGTTTTTCCAATTGAGGGACATCCTATTATTCTCTGTCTATTTAGGTCTTTTTTTTTTAGGTCTTCTTTAATTTGTCTCAGCAATATCTTGTCTTTTGGAGTCATAAGACCTTCCACATTTAAATTTATCCCTAAGTATTTTTTGTTTAATTTCACATTCAAAGTTTTAGTTGGTAGCACTCCAAATACATTTTTATATATTAATTGGATACTCTGTGATCTTGCTAAATGCACTTATCAAATCTAATATTTTTAGTATATTTCTTGAAGTTTTCTCTAAATTTGAGCCTGTTGTCTTGAGCAAAGACAAAATTACAGTAGTGCCTTGAGATACGAGTTTAATTCATTCCGTAACCTTGAGGCGTGGGAAACTATGAGACGCTCGAATCTCGGTAAACTGGTGGGTCGTGTGTAGCCAGCTGACCTGCATGATTACTCCTATCTCAAACGTTGCTCTTATTTCAAAGCAAAAATCGCTTGCTCGATGGCTTGTGTCTCAAAAATCTCGTATGTTAGGGCACTCGTATCTCGAGGTACCACTGTACTTCTTTCTTTCTAATATGTATGCCTTCTTTGCCTTTTTTTTTTTTTTTACCTTATTTCACTGGCACAATTTACCAGATCAATATTAAGTAAAAGTGATGAGAATGAAAATATTTTCTTGTTCCTAATATTAATAGAAAGTGTTGAGTCTTTCATCTTTATGCAGAGTCATTTATTGTATTCTTACTCAATTCTTTCCCTTCCCTCCATCTACAAGCTTTCCAATACAGTCTTACGGCACTCTACCACTCAGACCCTGGATCTACCATGTTA
>PVJN01035131.1:0-22292 GCA_004026805.1 Lasiurus borealis
CATTAGAGCTAGCTGTTATTAAGCGCTTGAAATTAGTATTTATCAGGCACTGTTCTAAAGTGCTTTAGAAATATCTCATTTAATCCTTATTTTAACACTCACTATTACCCTATGGGGTACTTTATTATCCTCACTTTAGAAAGAGGAAACTGGAACTCAGATAATTTAAGTAGTTTTCCCAGGTTTTAAAGGTGTTAAGTACTAGAGCTGGAATTTGGGGCCTCGGATAGTCTGACTTCAGAGCTGATCACTAACGGCAGTGTGCTGTTGCCTCACTTGCCTAAAATCTCAGGTTATTCAGAGACTGTGCCATGCCCAACCAGTAGTGTCCAGGATTCCTGAGGATAAACTACTTTAGCTGAATCCAAATAAACCCTTTATAGATCACCTGCTGGATACTCAGTGTCAGTTCTTTGCAACCATTATCGGGGGCAGTTTGGCGATCTTATTTAAGTATCAAAGTCTGAGTCTAAAATGCTTCCCAAATCTCATTAAATTTTAGAGTTAGAGCCTACATCAGGAGGAAGATCTGGGTCAGATATGAATTACTGTTGCCTACTAAAAGCCTCATGGTTATTGAAAAATTCTGTTCACAGAATACAGTGGCTGTGATGTTGCCATGGTCACTTTCACTATGTTGCTACTGGGCCCTGAGGCAAAGTGGAAAAGCTGGAACTGAAAGCATCCCTTTTAGCATTTATGGAGTTTGACCTTCCAGGCTGTTTTCTCCATCTGGAATCCCTGGACTCATAGCTATCCAACATTCCCTTTCTGATTCTTCCTTTATAGCTATCACTTAAAATGTTGACAATAAGAATTATAGCTATAATATCTTAATCATCTATGAGGAGCCAAGTAGTATACTGTCCATTTAATCATTTCCATAATTCTGTAAGAAAGTATTATCACTGCCATTTTATCCATGAGAAACTGAGGCTTAGAGAAGCAAACTAATTCGTCCAAGCTCTAATTTGCTTCTTCAGGTCACCTTGAACAGGGCTAAAGAAAGGGGCAGGAGAGAATCAGGGTCTTCATGGCTCAGGAAGAGGCCAACTCAAATTCCTTCTCCATTCTCCAACGAGCCAGATTTTACCATTCCTGCATCTGATATTACCTCACACTTGGGCACAATGGACTTCAATAATAATACTGATATTATTTCATCACATATGTATAACTCTTTATATGTTACCAAGTACTTCTGCATAAAGAGCTCTCTCCATAAATGTGGAAGGGTAGATCATCTTCCCTTTATCTTCTGATATTTGTATTGGGCTAACCTCTCTGGACAGAGCAGGATTTCCTGTGAAGCTCAGAAGTTTAAATGTTCATCGATACTCATTTACTTAGGCATAGGCTTTTGTAAAATTTACAAAACATTTTAGCCCTAGCTGGTTTGGCTCAGCATTAGCCTGCAGACTGTAGGTCCCCGGGTTCAATTCCAGTCAAGGGCACACACATGGGATGCAGGCTTAATCCCCAGTAGGGGGTGTGCAGGAGGTAGCTGATCAATGATACTCTCTTATCATTGATGTTTCTATCTCTCTTTCTCTCTCCCTTCTTCTCTGAAATCAATAAAAATATATTTTAAAAAAAGTAAAAATAAAATAAAAAATATCTAAGTCACAATCAGTTGAGACTGCTATCTCTTCCTATATTAAATTCCTCTTCATATCTCTTCATGTTGGGTGGTGTCAAATGGGCTGTGGACATTTTGGGTATTTGGCTAATAGGAAATTGAATTGGGGTTTTAGTTTGGGTTTAGTGAAATGTACTTATCTGGCTTGCATTTACTTCTAAGTATAGCTAAACTATTGCTGCCTGCCCTCATAAAGAAATACTTTCAGAAATACTCTGTCTACTCAATTGGGCACATGGAATGAAGACACAGGGTTAGAGTCTATAATGAATAAAGCCTGTTCTACAATGCCAGAAGTATGTGGATGACAGAGGAGAAAACACATTTGAAATTTTCAGAGCCAGAAACTCATTTGTGGGAAGTTCTTCAAACCATCCTACATATAAAATTGTAAGCAAAGGTTGTGATTCTCATTGATGCCATCTTAACTCAGAAATTCTCTTTTATTAGGAAATACAGGAGGAAACAGAGTATGCAACCAAAAAAAAAAAAAGAACAAAAAACAGTACAAGGTATGTCAGGAAGGCAATTAAAAACCTGAATATTATAGTGGTACTTATCATTTTATTAAATATATACTTCATAGTGATTTCTTTTTTTAAAATATATCTTTTTGTTTTGTTTTGTTTTGTTTTTACAGAGAGGAAGGGAGAGGGATAGAGAGTTAGATACATCAATGATAGAGAAACCTTAATCAGCTAGCTGCCTCCTGGACGCCCCCTACTGGGGATGTGCCCGAAACCAAAGTACATGTCCTTGACCTGAATCGAACCTGGGATCCTTCAGTCTAAAGGCCGGTGCTCTATCCACTGAGCCAAACCGGTTTCGGCCATAGTAATTTCTTAACTTATCCTAATTAAATATTCACTTATATCTATTATTTCTTTCTATTAAAGATGGCCCCTATAATTGCAAGATTCAGATTTCACAGATCCTATAATTGCCTCAGCCACTACAGCATTTAAAAATGCACTAACTAAACTCTCAAACTAATCATACCCTTCAGTGAATGGTTGATGGCAAGAGAAAGGTGGGCTTGCAGTGGAGTAGTTTTGGAACTGAACTGGGACATAGGCTCTCTGGCTGTGGTGTGAGAGATCAGGTCTCACATATTTCCTGGCTCTATGACAGACTCACATGATCCACTTTTTTCTCAGTAAGGTCACTAATAATCAGGCAGCTGTCACATCACTGAAGGTCAGTAAAGCCTCCCTCAACCTGCTACCAAATTTCTTCTCTACCTCCTATGGAAACTAAAATGACACATTTCTTTGAGTCTGGAAAGCTTTCCAGTTTTCAATAAATTATTATTATTTTGTTTGTTTTCCAAGAAATTATTAAAAGTAAACAATCTTACAAGCAATCTTATTGTAAATGCGTGTTAAGTATACCTTAGTCCTGAGGCTTAGGAGAGGTTAATGAAGATAAGAATGATGACCTAATAATTCTGAACATCCACTATGTGTTAGGCCATACGTTGTACCTGATATTTTGCATGGCCTCAGTCTATCCTCCAACAGAGGAAGAAAACTGATGCTTAGAGGGGTCACAACACAGCTCTTGGCTGAACAACATTTCACAGAGATTAGGACACAAAAAGAGTTAAATGACAAATTAGGAGTCAAGGGCTTTAAAAATTTCAGGCATTTCACAATCATGCCTTGGGCCAGCCTTGCACTTTACTGTTTTCCCTAACTAGTAAAATGCTGATTATTACTTCTCCTAATCACACAAAGCAAAGTAGAACATATTCTACATTATGTAGGGTATAAAAACATAACCTGCAGGCAATGAAAGTATGTTCACCCAGCATAAGGAACATAACCAGGATTAAAAGTCAAATGACACCAGGATTTCAACAAAAATCAATTACCAAGGGGGAAAGAGTTTTTATGATAACTGGAACCAGAAAGTTAAACATTAACTTTCAATGGTTTGAAGTTTTTAGGTTTTGCAATGGTGTGGTTTGGAAGCTTTCCAGCACACACAAAAAAAGGCTATTTTCTTTTTAGAAGAGAGCTCTCTGCAATATTTTCTTTGCTGAAATAATGTGATCTTTAATAAAGTATTATATGATCCAAACTTATAAATGGACCCATTATTTTAGTTGACCTCATTCTTACTAGGTTTTAATACGTCGGCAATGAACTATCAACAGCTTCCTGATAATTAATCCTACTTACCCAAAGAACTGTTAGCCTGATAGACTTATCTGTGCTAAGAGGAAGTTTTATTGTACCAGACTTTTCCTTGTTGAATAAAACCACACTAAAGTTCTGCAGAAAGATCCAACATTGTGAGGTTTGAAAATGAAGAAATAGATTGAAAATTATGATGCTTCACCCCCTACCTCCCTAACCCCCCGTGTTCAGTTCCATTCTTGCTGAACATCTTTGGTTTATCTAGTATAAAAAATGGCTTTTACAGTAGTCAGCAGCACAGCTAGTCAGGTCAGGAGTGGCTCTCTGGGTGGCTTTATCAAAATGTATGGACATTTAGGATATGCAGTTAGTTACTTGGGTGGTCTCTTTTGAGAAGCAATGAGTGAGGCATCTCACACAGCAACCAAAATACTGATATTGGAAGTTAATTTTCTACAATTAGAAATGCATTTCTTTGACTCTGAAAATCTTTAAGAGTTTACTATTAAAATATAATTGCAGCCTTTGGTTGCCACCTACCCTAAAGCAAGACAGGTATCTGATGGTAGGAGGGGAAAGGCATGGTTTTACAACTGATGCAATGGATTCTAGGAGGAAGAAAGACGATGAATACTAAATTTGTTTTCTTTAAGTGGCAGAGGGAGTAGGGAATTACTGCTGGTCTCATCTAGCAATGTGTAAATGGGTTGTTTGAACATATGGATCTTAACAAGTTCAGAGATTGTGGGTGTGTGCATATGTGTGTGTAAAATGAAAAGACTTATTATTAGAGTCTGCCTCTCATGAGCATGGCATAAAGTTCCTTAGATAAGGGTGTGACTTATAATTAAAGAGTTTCTGTATCTGCTAATTGCCCAGCACATCTATCTTTTTATTTTCCAAGGTAAGTTTTGAATTTCAGTGATGATTTATTATAAATCTATTTCTCATCAGGTTAGAGACTTATCCCAATAACTTTTTTTAAAATATATTTTTATTGATTTTTTACAGAGAGGAAGGGAGAGGGATAGAGAGTCAGAAACATCCATGAGAGAGAGAGAGACATCGATCAGCTGCCTCCTGCACGCCCCCTACTGGAGACGTGCCCACAACCAGGCTACATGCCCCTGACCGGAATCGAACCCGGTACTTTCCAGTCTGCAGGCTGACCCTCTATCCATTGAGCCAAACCGGTTCTGGCATATCCCAATAACTTTTAAATTTAAGCTGCTCAAGCAGATATGGATAGACAGATTAAGGAAACCTTCCTTAAGGGAGGTCATTATATCCTACTAGAAGGCTGGGACATGAAAATTCATGCACTGGAGGAAGGGATCCCTCATCCCAGCCTGCTCTCTCTCACAGTATAGGAATCCTCAGGGGTGGGAGGCAACCCAGTGATCAGGAGAAGGCAATGCCCCCATCACACCTCTGCTGCTGCCACTGCCAGAAGTGCAAGCTTTCGCTGGCCCTGGTTACCTGAGCCTCAGGTGGTCCTGGGAAGCTGGGCAACCACCATCTGAGACTTTCCTGCGCCTTGGGTGTTGGTTGGACAACTGCCATCCAAGGCTTGCCTGCACCTCAGGCTGGCTTTAGTGGCTTGGCAGCAGCCATCTGAGGCTTGCCTACACCTTGGGCTAGACCTGGGTAGCTGATGGACTAAGATGACTGGGGGACTCCAGAGGCAGGTGCATGGCCGTGTTGTATACCTGCTGCCCCTGTGGGCTTGAGGGGACTGGGCACCACCATCTTTTAGGGTGTGGCAGTCAATTAGCATATCCTCTCCTTATTGGCTATGGGTGTGGCTATTTGTGAGGGCATGTTCCCCTTTCATTAGATAGGATATTAGACAAAGTAAAACATAAACATGACATTTAAACTAAGATACTATAATTTTTATTACTCATTGTGGTGATGATGCAAGTTTTTAAACAGTTAGTTGATGGTGGTGACTTTATACTTTAAAAGGCACAAAGATCAAATTACACTGTGAAAAAGTTCAGCAAAGCTACACATGTTACCTCAGAAGACCAAGGGACATTCCCTCTCACAAGGAATGGGGACTTAATAGTCACTGAATTCAATATTTCCTCCCCTGAAGGCAACTTTTTAAAAATATTCTACACTTGTTTATAAACTCCCCTAGAGAATATCAATGACCCAGAAAAGGAATGCCTAGCCAAAAGTTGAAAGAAATATCTACTGGTGACCATCAAGTTATGTTCCATTTTTTTTATGTACTCTTAAAAAACTGGTGGGTTATCTGTAATTTTCCTCTATTATTAATGACACAATCTTCTTATATTTTTACTCTGCATAGGTTATAAATAACTAGAGGCTGATGCATAAAGATTCGTGCAAGAATGGGTCTTCCTTCTTCTGGCTGCCTGCACCACCTTTATTCTGGCCAGAACTGCCTTTCCACCTTTGCTCTGGCCGGGAGCCGCCTTTCCACCTTCCCACACTGCCTAAAGGCCCAGAGCTGCTGGGGTGGTGGACAACACTCCACCCCCAGCTGCTCAGTGCCTGAATATGCAAATCAACTCACCATCTTTTGGCATTAATTTGCATACTTATTCCTGATTGGCTGGTGGGTGTCACAAAGGTATGGGCATTTTGCATCTTTCTCTTTTATTAGTGTAGATTATTATTTTTTTAAATTTCTTTATTGATTAAGGTATTACATATGTGTCCTTATTCCTCCATTACCCCCAAACTCATGCCCTCACCGCCCTGTTGTCTGTATCCATTGGTTAGACCCATATGCATGCATACAAGTCCTTTGGTTGATCTCTTTCCTTTACTTCCACCCTCCCCTAACTTCCTTCAAAGATTTGATGATCTGATTGATGTTTCTCTGTCTCTGGAACTGCTTTTGTTCATCAGTTTATGTTGTTCATTATATTCCACAAATGAGTGAGATCATGTGATACTTATATTTTGGGGGCTGGCTTATTTCACTTAGCTTAATGCTCTCCAGTTCCATCCATGTTGTAGCAAATGGTAGGAATTCCTTCTTTTTTAGCGCAACATAATATTCCATTGTGTAGATATACCACAGTTTTTAATCTACTCATCTGCTGATGGGTACTTAGGCTGTTTCCAAATCTTAGCTATGGTAAATTGTGCTACTATGAACAAAGGGGTGCATATATCATTTCTGATTGATGTTTCTGGCTTCTTGAAATATATTCGTAGAGGTGGTATTACTGGGTCAAATGGAAGTTCCATTTTTAGTTTTTTGAGGAAACTCCATACTGTTCTCCACAGTGGCTTTACCACTCTGCATTCCCACCAGCAGTGTACCAGGGTTCCTTTTTCTCTGCATCCTCACCAACATTTGCCATATATTGATTTGTTGATGACAGCCATTCTCACAGGTGAGAGTTGGTGCTGCATTGTCATTTTGATTTGCATTTCTTGGATAATTTGTGACTTTGAGCATGTTTTCATATGTCTCTTGACCTTCCTTCTGTCTTCTTTCGAAAAGTTTCTATTTAGGTTCCTTGCCCATTTCTTGATTGGATTATCTTCCTTTGTTGAGTTGTATGAGTTTCCTGTAAATGTTGGAGATTAAACCCTTATTGGTGATTACACTGAAGATGACATTGGCAAATAAGTTATCCCATATAGTGAGCTTCCTTGTTGTTGTGTTGATGTTTATTTTTCTGTGCAAAAGCTTTTTATTTTGATGTAGTCCCATTTGTTTATTTTCTCTTTAGCTTTCATTGCCCTAGAAGCAGTATCAGTGAAGAAGTTCCCTCTGCATATGTCTGAGATTTTGCTGCCTGTGGATTCCTCTAAGATTTTTATGTTTTCCTCTCTTATGTTTAAGTCTTTTAACCATTTTGAGTTTATTTTTGTGTATGGTGTAAGTTGGTGGTCTAGTTTCATTTTTTTCTTTTTTTTGCATGTATCTGTCCATTTTTCTCAATACCATTTGTTGAAGAGACTGGCTTGACTCCATTTTATGTTCCTGCCTCCTTTATCAAATATTAATTGGGCATAGTGCTTTGGGTCGATTTCTGGGTTCTCTATTCTATTCCATTGATCTATATGTCTGTTCTTGTGCCAGTAGCAGGCTGTTTTGAGAACAGTGGCTTTGTAATAGAGCTTGAAATATGATATTGAGATTCCACCTACTTTATTCTTCTTTCTCGGGGTTGCTGCAGCTATTTGGGGGTCTTCTTTTATTCCAGATGAATTTTTGGAGAGTTCGTTATAAGTCTGTGAAATATACCTTTGGTATTTTAATGGGGATTGCACTGAATCTATAGATTGTTTTTCGTAGAATGGACATTTTGATGATATTGATTCTCCCAATCCATGAACATGGTATGTTCTTCCATCTGTTTATATCTTCCTCTACCTTTTTTTCAGTGTCCTGTAGTGTTTTGCATATAGATCTTTTACCTCTTAAGTTTATCCCTAGTTATCTTAATTTTTTTGGTACAATGTTAAATGGAATTTAGTCTCTCTTTCTGTAAATTCACTGTTGGTATATAGAAATGCCATAGATTTCTTAGTGTTAATTTTGTATCCTGCTACCTTGCCAAATTCATTTATTAAGTTTAATAATTTTTATGGGGTTTTTAGGGTCTTTTATGTACAGTATCATGTTGTCTGCGAATAAGGACAGTTTTACTTCTTTTCCAATTTGGATGCCTTTTATTTTTTCTTCTTGTCTCATAGCAATGGCTAGTACTTCCAGTACTATGTCGAACAGGAGTGGTGAGAGAGGGCATTGCTGTCTTGTTCCTGTTCTTAGGGGAAATGGTTTTACTTTTTGTCCATTGAGTGTGATGCTGGCTGTGGGTTTACCATATATGGCTTTTATGATGTTGAGATATGATCCTTCTATTCTCACCTTGCTTAGAGTTTTTATCAAGAAAGGATGTTGGATTTATCAAGAAAGCATTTGTCAAATGCTTTTTCTGAATTGATTGATATGACTATATTATTTTCCCCCTCATTTTGTTTATGTGATGTATCACGTTTATTGATTTGCAGATATTGTACCATCCTTGCATCCCTGGGATAAATCCTGCTTGGTCATGGTGAATGATCTTTCTGATGTAATGCTGGATCCGATTTGCTAGGATTTTGTTGAGAATTTTGGCATCTATGTTCATGAGGGATATTGGCCTTTAATTCTCTTTCATTGTGTTGTCTTTATCTGGTTTAGGTATTAGGGTGATGTTGGCTTCATAGAATGAGCTTGGAAGTGTTCCTTCCTCTTGAATTTTTTAGAATAGTCTGAGGTAGATAGGTTTTATTTCTTCCTGGAATGTTTGGTATAACTTTACTGTGAAGCCATCTGGGCCTGGGCTTTTGTTTGCTGGAAGCTTTTAGATGACTGCTTTAATTTCTTCCCTATTTATTTACCTATTGAGATTTTTAGAATCTTCCTGATTGAGTTTTGGAAGGTTGTATTTTTCTAAAATATGTCCATTTCCTCCAGGTTGTCTAATTTGTCTAATTTGTTGGAAAAGAGTTGTTCATAATATTTTTTTAACAATCCTTTGTATTTCTGTGGGGTCTGTTATTTTGCATCTATCATTTCTGATTTTATTTGGGTCTTCTCTCTTTGCTTCTTGGTGAGCCTGGCTAGAGTTTCATCAATCTTATTTATCCTTTCAAAGAACTAGCTCTTGGTTTCATTGATCTTTTATATTTTTTTGGTCTCTATGTCATTTATTTCTGCTCTAATTTTTATTATCTCCTTCCTTCTGCTCATTCTAGACTTTTCTGGTTGCTCTCTAATTCTCTGAGTTTTAGCATTAGATGATTTACTACCATTTTTCTTGTTTTTTGAAGCAGGCCTGTAGAACTATGAACTTCCCTCTCAGGACTGCTTTCATTGTGTCCCATAGGTTTTGAATTGTTGTGTTTTTATTGTCATTAGTTTCCAGGTTGTTTTTAATTTCTTCTTTGATCTCATTGGTAACCCAATTAATATTTAATAACATGCTATTCAGCTTACAGTCTTTGAATGTTTTGGATTTTTTTTTATTGTAGTTTATCTAATATTATGCCTTTGTGGTCTGAAAAGATGATTGGTATGATTTCAATCTTCTTGAATTTGGGGAGACTTTGATTGTGACCCAGTATGTGTTCTATTTTTGAAAATGTCCTATATGCACTTGAGAGAACGTATATTCCGTAGCTTTGGGATGAAATGTTCTTAAGATGTCAATTAAGTCCATCTGATCTAGTGAGTCATTTAGGACTGTTGTTTCTTTGCTGATTTTTTTGTCTAGAGGATTTATCCAGTGATGTCAGTGGTGTATTAAAGTCCCCCAGTATGATTGTATTGTTGTCTGTCTCTCTTGATATCTTCCAGGTGATTTTTTATGTATTTGGGTGCTCCTGCATTGGGTGCATATATGTTTATCAGTGTTATATCCTCTTGTTGTATAAATCCCTTTAGTATTATAAAGAGGCCTTCCTTATCTCTTGTCATGGCTTTCACTTTGAGGTCTATTTTGTCAGATATAAGTACTCCTACCCCAGATGTTTTTTCATTTCAATTTGCCTGAAAGATATTTTTCCATCCTTCACTTTCAGTCTGTGTGAGTCCCTTGTTCTGATGTGGGTCTCTTGTAGACAGCATATATATGGGTCATGTTTTTTTATCCATTCAGCTACTTGATATCTTTTGATTGGAACATTTAGTCCATTTACATTTAAAGTTATCATTGAAAGGTACTTGTTTGTAGTCATTTTTATTTTTTGAGGTTGTGTTCTTTCTTACCTTTTTGTTTATTCTTTTTACAGCATTCCCTTTAGCATTTATTGCATTGCTGGGTAGTGATAAACTCCCTTAGCCTTTTTTTGTCTCTGAAGCTCCTGATTTCCTCTTCAATTTTTTTTTAAGATTTTCTTTTTATTAATACATTTTATTATTTTTTTACAGAAAGGAAGGGAGAGGGACAGAGAGCTAGAAACATTGATAAGAGAGAAACATCAATCAGTTGCCTCCTGCACATCCTCCACAGGGGATGTGCCTGCAACCAAGGTACATGCCCTTCACCGGAATTGAACCTGGGACCTTTCAGTTCGCAGGCTGATACTCTATCCACTGAGCCAGACCAATCTTGGCCCTCTTCAATTTTGATTGATAGTCTTTTTGAATAGAGTATTCTTGGATTGAGTCCCTTGCTTTGCATCGCTTTGTATATCTCCTTCCATTTTCTTCTAGTTTGATGTGTTTCTGTTAAGAAATCATTTGATAATCTGATGGGGGATCCTTTGTAGGTAACTCTCTGTCTCTTTCTTGAAGCCTTTAAAATTCTTTGTCAATAACATTTGCCAGTGTAATTATGGTGTTTCTTGATGTGAGTCTTTTGGGATTCATCTTCTTGGGACTTTTTGTACTTGAGTAACTTTTTTCTTCCCCATATCAGGGAAGTTTTCTGTCATTATTTCTTCAAATAAATTTTCTAATCCTTGCTGCCCTTTTTGTCCTTCTGGCAACCTTTTTATATGTATATTTTTTTCATTTTGCATTGTATCAAAGCTCCTTTAGTCTCTCCTTCTGCTTTGTAATTTTTTTAAAATATATTTTTATTGATTTTTTTTACAAAGAGGAAGAGAGAAGAAAGGACAGTCAGAAACACTGATGGGAGAGAAACATCAATCAGTTGCCTCCTGCACACGCCCTACTAGGGATGTGCCTGCACCAAGGTACATGCCCTTGATTGGAATTGAACCTGGGATCTTTCAGTCTATAGGCCAATGCTCTATCCACTGAGCCAAACCAGCCAGGGCAGCTGATTTTTATTTTTTTTCCCCAGTTGCTGTTCAGATTGGGCTTGTTTCTATACCTGATCTTCTAACTTGCTGATTCAGTCCTGTGCTTCTAATCTACTGTTGAAGATTTCCATGGTGTTTTTTATTGTAGCTATATCATTTTTCACTTCTTTCTGTTTTTTGCATAGGTTGTTGATTTTCTCATCCATCTGGCATATGAACTGTATGACCATTACTCTGAATTCTTTTTCTGTCATGTTGCATGCTTCCGTTTCACTTATTTCCTTACTAGGTGATTCCTCCTTTTCTTTCCTCTAGGGATTGCTTCATTATCTCCCCATTCTGACTATCACCAGAAGTTCAGATGTCGAGTTGCAGGGGCCTGGACCATGTGCAGTGGGAGTTTTACATTTTCCAAGTGTCACTAAAGAGCTCTGATACCAAGACGTGTGGTTGCTGTAGGTTGGTGGGAACCACACTCACTGTGGGTAAGAGTCACAGGCGCTTAGTGTGGCCTTGTGTGTGCACCTAGAATCAGGGACCTTGCCTGTGCCACGTTGAAACAGAGAACCCACTGGCATGTGCCAAAAATCAAAGTCCCCTATTTCGTGTCAGGAGTCAAATGCTCCCTGTGTCCATGCCAAGAATTGAGTATCAGAATCTTTGTTTCTTGGTGCTACCTCACTCTGAGAATCAGGTTCCTATGTGCACATGCACCAAGAATTGGAGTCACTGGCTCTTAGTGTGAATGTACTGGGGATCAGGGATCTCAGGCGCATGTAATGAGGAATGGAGTCTAGTCACTTGTGGTAAATGCTGCCTATCATGTGGAGATTCAGTGTCCCCGATCTGCCCAAGAGACTTAGTTTCTCAATCGCACTGTGTTGGCAGAAGGTCCACTTCTTCCCTGCAGTAAACAGCCTTCTCTGTGTGCTTGTCTTGAATCAAATTCAGGTGGCACTGCCCCTTAGTGTGGCTGTGGGGTCTGGTCATGTGGGTGTGCACTGTGAAAAACAGACTTCCTGTGTCCATGTACCCAGGCTCAAATTCAGCACTGCCTTCCTGTGTGGGCACAAGGTCTTGTCATGGGGAACAAACTCCCTGAGACCACACATCCAGATTCAAATTCACCGCAGTCTCTCTACTAAGGTGCAGGGTCTGCTCATGGGAAACAAACTCCCCGGGTTTGCACCTCTAGGCTCAAATTCAGTGCTGTCTCCCTGTGTGGGTATAGGATCTGGTCACAGAAAACAATCTCCCCAAGGTCATGCACCTATGCTCAAATTGAGGACTGCCTTCCTGCCTGGGCATGGAGAGGAGTCACGGGAAACAAATTCCTGAGTTCACAAGTCTGGGCTCAGGTTCAGTGCTGTTTCCCTGCCCTGCATGGGCGTGGGATCTGGTTGCAGAAACTATCTCCCTAGAGATGAGCAGGTAGGCTTGAATTTTGCTGTCTCCCTACCAGGGCATAGAGATGAGTCAAGGGAAACAAATTTCCTGAGTTTGCAAGTCTGAGCTCAAGTTCAGTGCTGTTTCCCTGCCCTGCATGGGCGTGGAGACTAGTTGCGGGAAACAAACTTCCCTGTCTGACACCAAGGCTCAAAGTCAGGCAGAGTTGCCACTGCTTTGTCTATACAGAAAGCCTTATTATGCGGCTGGGGTCTGGTAGTTTCTATGTTGCTGCCACGGGGCAATGGAGGAAGGGGATTGGCTTTGTGACTCACAGAAATCCGCTGCCAGGTGCCTGGAGTCCTGTTGTCCCTGGGTGTGCAGCTGTGGTGGCAGGTCTTCTACCAGAGCGGCTGTAGGGTCCTGGTTTGCTTCTAAGACCAGACTGGGTGGTGGCGAGGATAGGATTCTAGTCTCAAGCAGTTCTGTTCTTCAAGATGGCATGTACTCTGTGTCACCTGGGACCATCTTAGAGTGTTTGTGGCAGCCGCGAGGTTTTGCCATCTACCCTATTTCCCCAAAAGTAAGACATCCCCGAAAATAAGACCTACTTCCAGTTTTGCCTCTCCTGTAATATAAGGCATCCTCCCTAAAATAAGACCTCCCTGATAATAAGGCCTCCCTTGAACAAGTCCTCTCAAAAATATAAGCCCCCCAAAGCTACCGTAAGATGTCTGACTCCTAATTTAAAGAGACCTTGTACTGCCTGAACAGCTCTGGTGAGCTGGTTTGTGATGAAAATGACTACCATACCACATACAGGTAATAAATTTCCTTTTTTGTTGTTGTTCAACAATAAATGTGTACTGTATTCTTCTTCATGGAAAAATAAGACATCCCCTGAAAATAAGATCTAGCTCATCTTTGGGAGCAAAAATTAATATAAGACATTGTCTTATTTTCGGGGAAACAGGGTAAGACTGCCCAAGTTGGCAACTCACTGGAAGAACTGCAGGGTCTAATTGTTCCTATTTCACTCACACACACCCACACATGTCTACACACACCTCTATCGCTCCCTCACTCTCTCACACACTCACCCTCCTTATCTTCCTGCCGGTCCCCATTTGCCTCTCCATTAGTATAGATTCTTAAAGAATCTGCAGGATATAAATATAGGAATATAATACTTGAAATAAAATATACCACTGAAGTCTGTCTCATCTCCCTTTATGTCCTTTCCAAGATGACCTCTTCCATCTTCAGGTATTTAAAGATACTTTTATGTGGAGGAAATCCCTTTTCTTTCTGCCTCCACTCACCACTTTAGTGGTTTCTATGGCCACTATACCTAGTGATAAATCCACTTCAAACTACAATCTAGTACTTGCATATCTACATGAATATGCATAAAAAATTGAAAGCAAATGTCATGTCACTATACCATGGCCTCTGATATTTTCTATTGTACATAATTATATTTCACAGTTAGAAAAACAGTAGTTCTGACCCACAGTTAGAAAAACAGTAGTCTAAGCCAGTATCATTATATGCCAAGATATCTGCAAAAACTTATTAACTGGTTTTCCTTTTTCTATTTTGCCTCTTTAGATTCCCTGTCCTATATAGCAGTATAAAGGACTTAAAGATAAATCAAATAATGTCATTTATCTGCTCAAAGCTTTCTGTGGTTTCTTGCAATTACAATAAAATCCTCACAAGGCCTACATGATCTAACACCTGATTTCTCTGCAGCCTAATCTTATGCCCCTTCTCCCTTCCTCAATATGTTTTGGCCCCTTAAAACTTGTTTCACTTCCTCCAGGACAGCAGATTCTTGCCTATCTGGGTACAAGCTGTTCCCTTTTCCAGGAACACTCTTTTCCCAACTTCTTTAGCTCTTGGCTAAATTATTTTCTCTACCGAGAGGCTTGTCTTGATTACCCTAATAGAATTAAGGCCATCCCTATTTATTTCCTATCTCACTTTATTGTTTGAACATTTACAACATTTGGAAAAATGAGGGAGAAAAAGATGGCAGCTAGAAAACTTTGATCAAGTATCAGGCAGGATGCGGTGGTGGGAGGAAGACCCAGAGCAGAAAATTTCAATTTTGGGGCTAGGTTATATTTGTTTTAAGATCAAGAACCAAGAACTTAGATTTTAGAAGTGACTTCATTTGAGGTGCCTTGCTTTTAATTACTGTCTTTTAATTTTTGTTTGGTATTGAGTCATATTAATTTTGAAAATGCTATTTCACTACAAAGAATGAAGGAATAGAAAGGTGTAGATATAAAGAGGCCAACAATCTAAACACAGACTATCAGGTCTCAGAATTGAGTATTGGCAGAGGTAATAAAAGTGATGGGTCCTATAGAAAGGCTGTACTCAGGTGAGTCAGAGGCTGCTAGGCTAGTTCTTGCCAGCTGAGAATTCTCTGTTAGATCTCTTCTTGACTCAGAACTTATTTAGAGGTTTTTTTTGTGGTGTCTTAATTAGAAATGTTACTATATAAGAGGAATAAACTAAAGATGAAATCATAATTCTATATGGTGGATGGATGACAACCATACAGCTTAGATATTTGAAGAACTAAATAGATTTAAAATATACAGTCCTTTTATCCTCATAACCATATTAGTATTTTTAAACCATATACTTTGATTTTTGTTTTGAGATATATTCATAAAACTTAAGTGTTCTAAGGCTATAAGAAGAAACGTTTTAGTCAAAATGCTTATTACTATAGATTTTGAGTAATAACATCCCAATAAAAGTAAATGGTATATTTTTTGTCCATGCATGAAATCACAATTTGAAATCTAAAACTGATCATTCCTCATACATTACTTGATTAGAAAAACAAAACAGTGATAGAAGCTTCTAAAGTATTTCA
Organism: Lasiurus borealis; assembly: GCA_004026805.1. Taxonomy (NCBI): domain Eukaryota; kingdom Metazoa; phylum Chordata; class Mammalia; order Chiroptera; family Vespertilionidae; genus Lasiurus; species Lasiurus borealis. The sequence goes on from PVJN01035131.1 coordinate 15,818, forward strand.
AAATAAACAAGACACAAAAAAAGTTAAATCTAAAATAAAATCCCATTAATCACATATAAGTGGGGCTTCAGAAAAATGAGTCAGCAAATGTCATAAAACTGGAAACTGCTTTATAATAGCATTGAGTATATTTCTTAAAACTTTAAAACTGACCATATTCCAACTGAAAATGTTATTATCCAAAATAGTTAAGTTTTACTATAGATACACAGATCATACTTAGGCTATTTAATCTAGATTTTTTGCCAGGTGATTTTTAAGTAACCATTGTGATCAGACCTAAAGAATTTACAAAAGCTAGCTTAATAGTGGGTAATAGCACTAGATTGATTTAATAGCCATTTATCTGTGTTAATGAATAAAAAATGAGGCCCTGGCTAAGTAGCTCAGTTGGTTACAATGTTGTCCCAATATGCCAAGGTTGTGGGTACAATCCTGATTAGGTCAAGACACATACAAGAAACAACCAATGAATGCATAAAAAAGTGGAACAGCAAATCAATGTTTCTATATCTCTCTCTTTCTTCCCTTTTTCTCTTTAAAATCAATCAATAAGAGAAATTTAAAAAATATAAATAGGTAATGAAAAAGGATATATGAAAAAACAAATATCTAGGCAAAAAATTAGAGGAGATATAAGCACATGTGTACACATAGCCTTACCTCCCACTGAGACTGCATTCAATGACCCCAAATCTTCTGCCAATCATTAGAATTTGAGGGGAGCTGAAGGCTCAGGCTACCCAATTTTTTAAAATATTTTTATTTACTTATTATTATTTCTTAATTTATTGGGGTGACATTGGTCAACATGACATATAGGTTTCAGGTATGGGTTTCCCTGTTTCAAGATCTGTTTATTGCACCATGTGCCCACCACCCTTCCCATTTTTTAGTGTAACATAAAGCACCATTTGTAAAGCCTCTGGCTAATTTGATCAATTGAGGCACTTAAAATCGATAATGCAAGTTCCAGAGTAAATGTTTCTATCAAATTGGTCTTTAATTAAATTTAGAAGATAACTGAAATTTCCATTTTGCTCTGAAAAAAAAAAAAGAACTTTAACCAAATATCTGGCTGTTTAATATCATGTAGATAAAACATCTAAAAAATTAGCTTGTTTTTCAACTTTTTAATCAAAATGTTTGCTATCTTTAGATGTAAAATGGATTAAGAATTAGTCATGGTAACTCATTTTCTGTGACTTATAAAGAAAGTGTGACTCAAAATAATGACATATCCAATACACAAAGGGTAATTACTTTCATGCCAGATATATTTTAAAGTCATCTCTTTCCTTGGTCTAGAGTTACAGAAAATAGAACACATTGCAATGTACTACATAAATATAGTATTCAGTTATAATAAAATGTAAAGTAAAATATAATGACTATTATTGACTTTATCTTGTTAGGATTGTTGATTTTATTTGTTGAATAATGAATTAAAAATAAATGAACTACTCTGAAATGGACTCACCTTGCAGGTGTCTCCAGTGCTCAGGAGTGTTCAAGCTGCCCATGTCACGTCTCAGTACACTGGCTTCCTCAACAGCCCTGTAAAGCACATCAATTACATTCCAAGACATGTTAGCAAGAGTGGAAGATGTTAAACAAGTTACAAGTGTTTGCAAGCAGCATTTATTTTTTAACACCCAGCAAAGCCATATATTCCTGGTCCGTGGGAGAATGTTAACTTATCGCTCACAAAGAACTCATGTTAAGTAGATGGAATGGGATGTGGTTGCCAAATTAACGTCAATGAAAAAAACAAGTATCTTCAGAATTTTAATAAACACTAGGGAGAGGTTTGAGAAAAAGAATCATAGGCACCATTTCCCCCTCCTCTTTTAACATTCTAATCTGGCTTTCTGCTAAGAAAGATTAAAAGGAATAGTTCTTTTATGCTAAACAATTACTCACTTCAGTGACTAATTACAAATTTCAAAACCTGAAGAGCAGTTCTTCTTTTGCCCTTAGAGATATCTAACTTATATAAACTGTGGCTACTTAATCATGTGTTAGTCCAAACTCCCTTTTAATACCTAGTACCGCTATTGGAGTTGTGATTTATTAGAAATCAATCTTTTCAAGTTCAAATATCAAAACCTTTAAAAACATTTTTTATTGATTTCAGAGAGTAAAGAGGAGAGAAACATCAATGATGAGAGAAAAATCACTGATCAGCTGAATTCTGCATGCCCCCCCCCCCCCACTGGGGATCGATTCCACAAACAGGGCATGTGCCCCCACAGAAAATCAAACCATGACCTCCTGGTTCATAGGTCGACGCTCAACCACTGAGCATCGCCGGTCGGACCAAATATCAGAACTTTAATATCTCTTTTCCCCCTACTCCATCTCAATTAATACCTAATTAACTAACATCCTAAAGGTTTTCTTTTTATTAGAAAGTTAAAATTTGAATCTCTTTTATCACATATTGCTAGAATAAATCCAGGTGTCTTAGAGTCTCCCTCTCACCCTCACCTCTACCTAGTTTCTCAATTGTATTTTACTTAAGGAACTCAGGATTGTAAAGGGAAGGCTAGATTTCTCTTCTCAGAGTCCCTTGCATAGTTAAAACAAACAAACAAACAATCAAACAAAAAAAAATGTCTTTTAAAAGCATTCATCATCCTAGTAGCTTTAAGAAAACATCTTTGTTTAAGTGTTACTTAGTGTGTTCTGTTTCTCAGACTTTCTATGACAATATGTTTTTGGTTGTTTACCAAATTCCATAGTAATTTCTCCCAAACATCAAGATAATATCAATTGTATTATGTATTTATTTATTTTGTTATTTCTTTCTTTGGTGACAAATAATCTAAGGTAAGGGAAATTAATAAAAAAATTCTTCTGAAACAAAGAAATGGTAGAAATGTTACAATTGAATCAATGAGAAAATATACTTTCTGTTGCTGCTACAGACTCATATAGTAGTTATGCAATTTCTGAATCTGGCATATGAAACAGTGCTAGCAAAGTGGGTATATATGATTTTTAAATAGCTCAGAATGAGCTGGATATATCCATACAAGATGGTCTTTTTTTTTCACAAGGGACATGAATAATTTTGGCCAAATTCTTTTTAGAAAAAATGAATAATTTATTATACCCCCCTTTTACCCTTCTCAAAGTTTTACAAGCACCATAAGTAAATAAACATTAACATTTTCTTCAGAGAAGTTAAACATCCTTCCAGTACAAACTTGCAGAAGGAAAAACTCACACTACAAATATTACTTTTGGGAAAAGGAATTTACTTATTCATATTTAGTAGTTTTTGAAAATGTATGTGTATTTCCAGTTTATATTTTGCCAAATTAATGTAACTTTTGAATGTCTCTTTTGTTTGGAGTAAGCAAAACAGTCTGGTCCATGGGACTTGCAACATTGATTGAAACAGCAAACATTTCACCAAGATGTCAAAACAGGAAAAACGTCTGGCATAATCAGCACTGATAGTAGGATAAGAAAATACTGGCTCGTCTTATTGATGCAAAACTCTACTAAAGGACAATCTACATTGAGTTTGATTTTAAGAGTGATGATGTAGGTCTGTCTATCATATTTGTAGCTTGCATATTGAATTTCCTAAGCTCACTAACCTGTGACAATGAATAGAATTACTTTTATATGGTCATATAATTCAAATAAATATTCTTAAAAATAACACCTTAGGAAATTAGACTTATAAGATTCTTAATGGTAGAATAGCAATGCTTTATAAGATGTTCACAACTGAAAATTTAATCTATACAAATAATCCATTGTATTGCTAAAGGATTCCTTCAAACTAAACTGCTGGTTACTGATCATTTTAATCCACTCACACAGATGTAAGATGAAACAGTAGGGTCAAGAGAAAAGGGTACTAGTCCATAATTGAGAGCAGCTGAGTTTAACTAACTTTTCCATAACTAGTTATATTAACTTGGGACAATTCATTTAGCCTTTCTTCATCTCTAAAACTTAGACTGCATCTTGGTCAGAATATTTTTAAAGATAAAATGAGACAATCCTATCTAATAAAGAGGGAGATGCTAATGACCATCTCACCCTCACAAAGATGGTGGCATCCACAGACAGTAAGGAGGGAATATGCCTATTGATTGTGATACCCTCACAGATGGCAGCACCCAGTTCCCTTAGCCCCACTGAGCAGCAGGTGCACAGCACAGCCAGGCCCACCCACAGGAGGGTCCAGCCACTCCACGTGCCTGCCTCCAGAGTCCCCCAGATCCCTCAGCCCTCCAGCTGCCCAGTGCCCAGGCAAGCCTCAGATGGCAACTTCCCAGATACCCAGGGCCACCTGAGGCTCAGGTAACCAGGGTCAGCCAAAGCTTGTGCTGCTTTCCCTTCCCCTGATCACCGGGTCACCTCCCACCTCTGAGGACTCTATACTGTGAGAGAGGGCAGGCTGGGCTGAGGGATTCCCTGTCCAGTGCATGAATGTTTATGCACCAAGCCTCTAGTATGGAATAAAAATGATTGAAAAGTTTAAAACTATAAAAGTTAACCTCTGGCTTGGTAATAACCACACAAGTAATAAAAAGTTGAAATACTATCTCCAAACTAACCTAGAAGTTATATAACTTGGGGTGTTTCTGGCCTTCAATAAATCCCAAATAATTGTTAATTTCCCTGAAGAAACATGGGTATTTTCACAAGTATGATTTAGCTATGGAAACAGGTATAACAGTCCCTCTTATCCATGGGGGATAAGTTCCAAGACTCTCAATGGATGCCTGAAACCACATAGAGTACTGAATCCTACATAATATCCCCCCGCCCATATATATATACATACATACATACAATTTATGGCTTTTTGTTGGTATGTCTGAATTGCCAGCATCACTACTCTTGAAGTTTAGGGCTATTAAGTAAAACAAGGGTGACTTAAACACAAGCACTGTGATTACCAAGAATCTATACCATGTGACAAATAGGTGTGGTATCTATATGTGAAAAATAGGTGGACTCACTGGACATAGGGATGATTTACATCCCACAGAGTGAGACCACAGGAAATTTCATCACACTACTTAGAATAGTGAACAATTTAAAACTTATGAATTGTTTATTTCTGGAATTTCCATTTAATATTTTTGGACAACAGGTAATTGAAGTCACAGAAAGAGAATCCAAGGGTAAAGAAGGACTACTGTAATTTAGTTTCAAAGTAAATTTTAATATTTACATGAAGCACTTTGATTAATTGCTTCCTAATAGTAACTGGACAGCAGGGAGATCTTCAATTTACTCTGCAATGTAGACACCTGCATGCCCATGTTTCTTGGAAAAGGATGCCTGTCTGTCCCCCAATAACCTCAAGGATCAGTGAGAGTTGCCCTATAAAGACAGTGAATGGCAAAGGGGTCGGGGGTGATTCAAATTCCTCACTTTGCCACTGTTCTGCCTAGGCTTCAAGGTGCTTCTGCAGGTTCATATCACTTTATATGAAAAGGATTAAAGAGCAGAAACAATGAAAGGTGTAAATCAATGGAATAAATGGGGAGGGCTGGTGTGGAAAGATCAATGAGGAGATAGGAATATGAGGAGAGATTAGCTAGAGTGCTGTGGGAGAAAGAAGTTATAGGCTTAAAAGCAGTTTCCAGGGCTCTTCCCTCTTTCTTTCTGGGTTTGAGCTTGTAAAAATCATTTCTTATTTGTTTGCTTCCTAAAACTATTTTTGAAAAGATAGGAAGCCGACAAAGCAAAATGGGAATGGGAAAGGTAGTGACACAGATAAGTAAACTTGAGGCCGTCTCCAAATCTCACTCTGTGCTTCAGAGTTAGTGGTGTTTCTTGTAAGCTCTCTGTAAGGCTGCTTAGCTTCCAGCTATCACTATTCATGGCTTGAGAAGAAATCCATGAGCCCAGATAGGTAACTGTGCATTCTGGCCCTCAACAGTTGTTTCAGGATAAAATACCTTGGTTCTCAATGTAAAATCCAAGTTGAACTTTCAGAATCTGTAAAGGAAGGAAGGAAGGAAGGAAGGAAGGAAGGAAGGAAGGAAGGAAGGAAGGAAGGAGCATATAAGCATACAAGTTCTTTGGTTGGGGGTGGGGGGAACTGTGGGGAAGGGAAAATGGTGGGGGAAGACTAGAAGAGGTCAATGGAGTGGGGGAAGGGGATATATGTAATACTTTCAACAATAAAGATTTTTTTTTTTTTAAAGAAAGAAGGAACAGAGTTTAGTTTTAAATCTAAAAGGAAAATGAGAAGCCAGGGAAAAGCCAGACTCAAGAATGAAAGGGAAAAGGAGAGCAACCACTTTTGTAAGCTACTTCACTTTCCTCTGCCTTATTTCCCCTGTCTGGAAAGTGGGAATGTAATATGTAAAGCTCTGATGTTTGAAGAAAGTTTAAAAGAAATAATGTATGTGAAATACTGAGCACGCTGCCTGGCACATTATGACAAAACTAGAGGCCCAGTGCATGAATTCATGCACGAGTTAGGTCTGGC
>PVJN01035132.1:0-22295 GCA_004026805.1 Lasiurus borealis
ATTACAACTGACAGCACAGAAAACAGAGGATTGTGAGAGATTACTATGAAAAATTATGCACCATCAAACTGGATAAACTAGAAATGAAGAAATACCTAGAAACATACAACTTACCAAGACTGAATCATGAATAAATGGAAAACATGAACAAAAGATCAATAATGAGTAATAAGGTTGAATAACAATAATATAAAAAAAAAACACTCAAAAAAAAAAAGAAAAGAAAATCCCCCAAACATAGTTTCACTGGTGAATTTTACCAACATTTAAAAACAGTTAACACCAATTCTTCTTAAACTCTTCCAAAATATTAAAGAAGGAATACTTCCAAACTCCAAGTGACCATCAATAGATGAGTGGATAAAAAACCTATGGTAGCCAAGACCGTTTTGGCTCAGTGGATAGAGCATCGGCCTGTGGCTGAAAGGACCCAGGTTCAATTCCGGTCAGGGGCATGTACCTTGGTTGTGGGCACATCTCCAGTGTGGGGCGTGCAGGAGGCAGCTGATCGATGTCTCCCTCTCATCGATGTTTCTGACTTTCTATCCCTCTCCCTTCCTCTCTGTGAAAAATCAACAAAAAATATATTTAAAAAAAAAACCTGTGGTACATTTACACAATGGAACACTATATACAGCTGTAAAAAAAAGGGGGGGAGGGTCTCTTACTCTTTGAGACAGCATGGAAGGGCCTAGAGTGTATTATGCTAAGTGAAATAATTCAGTCAGAGAAAGACAAGTGTCATATGATCTCATTTATATGTGTAATCTAATGAACAAAATAAACTGACAAACAAAATAGATCCAGAGACATGGAAATATGCATCAGACTGAAGATCCTCAGAGGGAAGTGGAGGGAGAGAAGAGAACGATCAAAGAGCTTATATGCTACTAGAGGCCCAATGCACAAATTTTTGCAGAGGTGGGGTCTGGCTGGCCTACCTGGATTGGGACTGATCAGGGGGCTGGCCTGGGGGAGGGGCTGCAGGTAGTTGGCCAGCTGGCCCCGCCCCTGTGCGAACTCCAAGTCTAACTCTGGTCAAGGGGACAATTTGCATATTTGCCTTTTATTATACAAGACTAGAGGTTCAGTGCACAAAATTCATGCATGGGGGTGGGGGTCCCTTCAGCCCAGCCTGCACCTTCTACAATCCAGAACCCCTTGGGGGATATTCACGGCTCCTAACTGCTCACCTGCCTGCCTTCCTGATCGCACCTTACTCCTCCCCCCTACTGGCCTATCACCCCCAACTGCCTCCCCTGCAGGCATAGTTGCCCCCAACTGCCCCTCCCACCAATGTAGTTATCCTTAATGGCTCCCCCCTTGCAGGCCTGGTAGCCCCATGCGGCCTGCTGCTCAGTCATTTGGTTGCCCTTCACTAACCCCTCTGCCAGCCTGGTCATCCCATGCAGTCTGCTGCTCAGTCATTTGGTTGCCCCTCACTAACCCTCCTGCCAGCCTGGTTGCCCCACACAGCCTGCTGCTCAGTCGTTTGGTTGCCCCTCACTAACCTCCCTGCCAGCCTGGTCACCCCACATAGCCTGTTCAGTCATTCATTTGTTTGTTTCAGATGTGTGATGGTTGCTTAGCCTTTTATGTATATAGATAAGCATAACCTATAGACATAGACAATAGTGATGGAGTGAAGGCCTGGAGAGGGGATGAGAGTGCGAAGTCGGAGGGGTGTCAATGGGGGAAGAAGGGGTATGTCTATAATACTTTAAACAATATAGATAAATAAAACTCAAATGGTATTTTTTACAGAAAGAGAAAAAACAATCCTAAAATTTGTATGGAGCCACAAAAGACTCCAAATGCCCAAAGCAATACTGAATACTTTAGTAAAACTGGAGTCCTCAGAGTTAATGACCAAATTTTACTACAAAGCTATACTAATCAAAATTATGGTACTGCCATAAAAATAGACTCAGAGTTGACTTCTGTTGTTCAGAGGTTATGTTACAGAAGACCAGAGAAAAACCAAGCCACACTTAGAGAAAGGGAGTTACATTTTATTTATAAATTTGCACAGGCCCAGAGAAAAAAATGTGTCTTTCAAATTCTGCCGTCCCCAACATGGAGGAAAATTTTTCTATTAATACTTTTTCTAGCTCTTTTGTCTCCCAGATTTGGAATGAGATTTCCAGGCCTTTTGAGAAAGATGGCCTGCATGCTTGGAAGGGATCATGAGACCATATCTCAAGGTCTGGCCTGGTGTCAGCACTGACAACTTTGTCTGGGGCATAGTTTATGGTCTCTCTGGAATTGGAGTAGTCTTATTTTCATTATTATTTAAGCAAGCAAGCATTTACAGAAGCCAAAATAGCATGGTTAAAATTTCAAACATCAATTTTTATATAAGATGGATGCTTCAGTTAGAGTGGCAGCCCATGCACCAAGAGTTTCAGGTTTGATTTCTGGTCAAGGACAGGTATCTCGGTTTCAGGTTCAATCCCTGGCCCTGAAGTTAGGCATGTGTCTGAAGAAATCAATCAATGTGTTTTTCTCACCTCTCTCTCCTTCAAATTCTCTCTCTTTCTCTCTCCCTCCCTCCTCTCCACTCTTTCTACAAATCAATGGAAAAATATCCGGCCAATGGAAAAGAATTGGGAACTCAGGAATAAATCCTTGAACATACAGTCAAAAAATATTTGACAAGGGAACTGAGAACAATCAGTGGGGGAAAAGATAGTCTCTTCAATAAATGTTGTGGGAAAACTTACGTACATACAGAGAACGAAAGTATACCACTCACAAAAATTAACTTGAAATGGATTAAAGACTTAAATGTAAAAACTGAAAATGTAAAACTCTTAGAGGAAAACATAGGGGGAAAGCAAGAGGAAGGAATCAAAAACTTTAACTCCAACCAAAGCTTTCTGAGCAACAACAGACCTGAATCTTCAAAAATGTCAATGTCATGCAAGAACAAAAAAAGTCTGGGAAATTTTTCTAGTGTCATTAAATCATTTCAGTTACTTGTCTCTAAATACTTCCACTTGTATGTCTTAAGAAAAATAATAGTCTCCTCTAAAATCTTAATGCAATTTTCACACTCAGAAAATTTGACATTGAGATGATCCTCTCTCAAATTTTCAGATTATCTTAATATCATTTTTATCTGTTTGTTTAAAAAACTTCTTTCCACTCAAAAACCATGCATTGCATTCAGTTGTTCTGTCTCTAGTGTCCTTGATACTAGAACAATTTCCCAGACTTCTTTGGTTCTTGTATGACATTGACATTTTTGAAGGTCCAGGTCTGTTATTGCTCAGAAAGCTTTGGTTGGAGTTGAAGTTTCTGATTTCTTCCTCTTGCTTTTCCTCTGTGTTTTCCTCTAAGAGTTTTACATTTCAGCTTTTACATTTAAGTCTTTAATCCATTTCAAGTTAATTTTTGAGAGTGGTGTAATTTCATTCTCTGCATGTATTTATGAAGTTTTCCCACAACATTTATTGAAGAGACTATCTTTTCCCCCACTGATTGTTCTCAGTTCCCTTGTCAAATATTATTTTGACTGTATGTTCAAGGGTTTATTCCTGAGTTCTCGATTCTTTTCCATTGGCCTATGTGTCTATTTTTATTTTTGTTAATCCTCACCCGACCATATTTTTCCATTGATTTTTAGAGAGTGGAAGGAAGGGAGGGAGAGGTAGAAGTAGAGGGAGAGGTAGAGAGAGGGGAAGAGAGGGGGAGGAATCATAGTTAATCTTACAAATATAACATTGAATGATAGAAGCAAAAAACAATATAGGCATGTTACTAATTACATTCATACTTATAAATAAGATTTAAGGATGCATATATTTGATATAAAACAATGAAGAAAAGTGAAGAAAGGATGGTGACAAAGTGAGGATGTGAGTTTCCTGTTTGGAAGAGGAATGGGACTGAGACCAGGCAGGGAAACTTTAGGAGCCTCTGGGGACGCTGACAGTGTTGTATTCTGTGTCCCGGAGGTGCTCACATCTCGGCTCACCTGATAATCATTTATAAAGCCACATGTGTATATTGTGACACTATCTATGTTACCTTTCACCATAATCAGAGCAAAATAACATCCCCATATAAGTATATTGTAATTATGTTATAACCAGAAGTAGAATTAAAATTATATCCTTCATTTATAACAGATATCACTGAGATTAGTAATCTCATGCCATTTATATTAATAGCTTTACTTTTATAAACTAAAAATTTTACTTAAAATAATAATAATAATAATGCTTATGGAAAAAATGGCAGCGGAATAGACAGATGTGTCCAGAGCCTTGTCGCTGGACAGACGGAGAGAGCAGCTGAGGGTCGCACTGGGAGTGTTTGTTGGCAAGTTACAGGACAGCTATCCTCCAGGAAAAGGTGGGGGACTGCTGGATGGGGGTCCCCTAACCAGGCAGCACCACTACCACAGGGTTTTTGTCTCCCGAAGCCACCAAGGCGAATACAGAGATCTCCCCATCTTGCAGGGGGAAGTGGATGTCTACAATAGTCTGAAAAGCTAGCTGCAGCACCCACCTAAGAGCCGGGGGACCCAGAACACTGCTATCCAATCGACACAAACACTCGGACTCAGAAGAGCTCCACATACCACACAGAAAGGTCAGATTTCGCCTGGGATAAGGTGAGGTCTCCTGTCCCACAGAACAGAGACTCACACAGTGTGGGAACTGGACTGGGGGAAAGCTGCTCTAAAGAGAAATCCAAGAATGTGGGGCAGGGCATGATCCCTAAATGTAGAAGGGGACCCTCAGAACTATTAACAGAGGGGAGCTCTAGAAAGCAATGATTTTGATCTGAGGCAGAAGGACAGCCTGAGAGTTATTAAAGTGTCCCGGCTGCTCGAACAGGAGCAAGGAAGGGGCAGTGCAGAGACAGTACTCTTTCCTCTTCAGACCCTGGCTTCTGATTGCTAAGCCCAATACATAGGATCACACAATTGGAGACATCCTGAGAGACTGCAGGAGAAAGTTGTTTTTCTGTAACCTGGAGATCAGAGTGCAGAATAACCATCAAAGAATCAGCTCTGGGGCAACCCACCCCCACAAACCGGTATTGAGTACCACAGAGTAAGCAGGATCAAAGCACAGCCTCTGTGCTTAGGCTCAGAGGTCAATTTCAAAACACTGCCAACCAGCGGATGACTCACAAATTGACTCTTGCACAATCACAAAAAAATAAAGAGATTAAGACACACCTCAGCAGTGGAACACAGGAAACTGCAATACCCTCCCCACTGGGAAACAGGACTGCCAAACAGAACAATAGTGGAAGTGAATGACCTCCACTACTGCCCATTCTATTCTTTTATTTTTATTTTTTTTTGCATATTTTAATTAAAAACTATTTTTTTCTTTTCTCCTCAATTGATTTTAACTTTTTACTTATTACATTTTTATTTCCAACTAGTATTATTACTACTACTATTTTACCTTTTTAGAAAAAAAACCAAGTGTCATTTTTTATTCTCCTTATTTTACTTTGGGATTAGAGATCTACATTCTATTTTCATTTTTCCTTTAGCATAATTTTACTCTTTCTCCACTCTACCTTTATGCCAGCACTCTCTTCCTAACTTTCCCCATTTTGTTGTCTTGTTTATCTTTCCCTTTTCCAACTTTAGATTCTCCCTATTCTTTCTTATTACCTGGTTAAAATTTCATCCCACTTATATATCTAATTTCAAATCGCCTACTCCAAGTCCATACAAACCTCTCTCTTCTCTGTCTTCACTATCAAAAAAATTGTTTTTCTCTGTCCTTTTGTTGTTGTTTGCCTTAATGATGATTATATCCATTTTTTATACTTTTCTTGTGAGATTAATTTTGCATATTCGACTTGTTTTATTTTGCTTTTTGTTTCCTTTGTTTTGGTTTCTTTTCTACCTCTCTTTTCCCTCACCTCCCTTAATATTAGTTGTTATTTGTAGTTCGTATTAATCTCCAGGTACTTGATGCCAGCATTTGTTGGGTTAGTGGCTGTTCTGTTGGAGTTTTCACCTCATATATATTTTTCCCCTATTTCTCTGTTATTCTCTTTCTTTTCTCTCTGACTTTTTTTCTCTTTCTCTTTTCTTCTTCTTCTTTTTTTCCCTCTTTTTTTAATTTATTTTTTTATTACTTCTCCCAATTTGATTTTGGCACTTCTTTGTTTTATTTTTTCCTAATTTTCTCTTCTTCTCTCTCTATTTACCCCTTATTTGTCTTTCATTGATGGTCAGCTTATTTGTGGTAATTAACATCGTGAATACATTTCTGTTCAGTGCCTTATGTGTTGTTCCTCGTCGTGTTGTAGTTTGTGCTTTTAAGTCAATGTAGGAGAGAGAACTACATAACCGGACATCCAGAGAAGAAATACCATGGGCAGATGAAGAAACAGCCCGCATATGAAAGAAAAGAAGGTATCACCAGAAAAGGAAGTAAAAGAAATAGAAGCAGAAATAAACCTTCCAGAGAAGACTTCAGAGAAATGGTCATAAGGTGGCTAAAAATAACGGAAGACAAAATCAACAATATGAGTAAGAGCCACGAGGAAATAAAGAAGAGCCAGAGGAAATGAAGAATAATTAAGAAGAAATGAAAAATGATATCGCTGCTGTAAAGAACTCAATAGAAAGCAACAAAAGTAGACCAGAAGAAGCAGAGGACAGAATCAGTGAGCTAGAAGACAAGGTAGGAAAAAATAACCAAGTACAGCAGCTTCTAGAAAAAAAATTAAAAAGCAAGAGGAGAGCCTAAGGGAACTTTGGGATAACACAAAACAAAACAACATCCACATAATTGGGGTTACAGAAAGAGTGGAAACTGAACAAAATATAGAAAATCTGTTCGAGGAAATAATGACAGTAAACTTCCCTGATATAGAAAAGAAAAAACCCACACAAATCCAAGAAGCTCACAGAGTCCCAAACAATATGAACCCCCAAAAAACCGACAACAAAGCACATTATAACTAAATTGGCAAACACCAAAAACAAAGTAAGAATCTTTGTTTCCTTACCAGAAGGAAACAGAAAGGTACCTACAAGGGAACCCCATAAGACTTGCTACTGATTTCTCAACAGAAACTCATCAGGCCAGAAGGGAATGGAATGAATATACAAAGTCATGCAAAAGAAAGGTCTGAATCTAAGAATACTGTACCCAGCAAGGCTTTCAATCAAAATTGAAGGTGAACTCAGGAGCTTCACAGACAAAAAAGGACTAAGGGAATTGATTACCACCAAACCAGAAATGCAAGAAATGTTAAAGGGTCTACTGTAAAAAAATAGAAAGAAAGGAAGAAAGAAAGAAAGAAAGAAAGAGAGAGAGAGAGAGAGAGAGAGAGAGAGAGAGAGAGAGAGAGAAAGAAAGAAAGAAAGAAAGAAAGAAAGAAAGAAAGAAAGAAAGAAGTAGGAAGCAAAGGAGGAACACACGGGTAAAGAATGAAAATGGTGACAGATAAGTATCTATCAATATTACCTTTAAATGTAAATAGATTAAATGCTCCAATCAAAAGACATAGGGTAACCGATTGGATTAAAAAAAAATCATGATCTACATATCTACTGTCTACAAGAAACACACCTCAGAAAAAGAGATGCACACAGACTGAGGGTGAATGGATGGAAGATGGTATTTCAGGCAAATGGAAATGAAAAAAAAAAAACCCTGGGGTTGCAATACTTATATCTGACATATTAGATCTCAAAGTGAAGGACATAACAAGAGATAAAGAAGGCCACTTCATAATACTAAAGGAAACAATCCAACAAGAAGAAATAACTCTGGTAAACATATATGCACCCAATATACGAGCACCTAAATACAAAAAAAAAAAAAAAAACCCTGCAGGATATTAAGGGAGAGATTGATAGCAATACAATCATCGTAGGAGACTTTAATACCCCATTGTCACCACTGGACAAATCCTGTAAACAAAAAATCAGCAAAGAAACATCAATCCTAAATGACTCACTAGACCATAGGAATTAATTATCATCTTCAGGATATTTCACCCCAAAGCCACAGAATATACATTCTTCTCCAGTGCACATGGGTCATTTTCAAAGATAGAGCATATGTTGGGTAATCAGAAAAGTCCATTCAAATTCAAGAAGATAGAAATCATAGCAAGCATTTTCTCAGATCACAGTGACCTAAAACTGGAAATCAACTACAATAAACACATCCAAAGAAATTCAACACATGGAGACTAAACGGCATGCTATTAAACAACGACTAGGTAACCATCGAAATCGAGGAAGAAATAAGAAAACATCATGGCAACAAATGACAATGACAACACAACAATACAAAATTTATGGGACACAGTGAAAGCAGCCTTGAGAGGGAAGTTCATAGCTCTATAAGCCTACTGCAAAAAAAAAAACAGGAAACAATGGTAATAAATTACCTAACTCTACAACTCAAAGACTTAGAAGTAGAGCAACAAAAAAAGCCCAGTGTAAGTAGAAGAAAGGAAATAGTAAAGATCAGAGCAGAGATAAACAACATGGAGACCAAAGAAACAATTCAAAGGATAAACAAAACCAAAAGCTGATTCTTAGAAAGGATAAACAAAATTGAAGGACCTCTAGCCAGGCTCACCAAGAAGCAAAGAGAGAAGACCCAAATAAACAAAATCAGAAATGAAAGAGGAGAAATAACAACAGACCCCACTGAAATACAAAGGATTGTTAAAAAATACTATGAACAACTCTATGCCAACAAATTGGACAACCTGCAAGAAATGGACATATTCCTAAAAAATATATAACCTTCTAAAACTCTATAAGGAAGAATCTAAACATCTAAATAGGCCAATACTTATGGAAGAAATTGAAGCGGTGATCAAAAAGCTTCCAGGATAAAAAAGCCTGTGAGTAGAAGGCTACACAGGAGAGTTATCCCAAACATTCAAGGTAGAACTAAAACCTATAGTCCTCAGACTATTCGAAAATATTCAAGAAGAAAGACCACTTCCAAACACCTTCTATGAAGCCAGGATCACCCTAATATCAAAACAAGATAAAGACAACACAATGAAAGAGAATTATAGGCCAATATCCCTCATGAACATAGATGCTAAAATCCTCAACAAAATTCTAGGAAATCGGATCCAGCAGTACATGAAAAAGATCATACACCATGACTAAGTAGGATTTATCTCAGGAATGCAAGGATGGTACACTATATGCAAATCAATAAACATGATACATCACATAAACAAATTGATAGATAAAAATCACACAGTCATATCAATTGGTGCAGAAAAAGCATTTGATAAAATCCAACACTCTTTCTCGATAAAAACCCTCTGCAAGGTGGGAATAGAAGGATCATACCTCAACATCATAAAAGCCATATATGATAAACCCACAGCTAACATCATACTCTATGGGCAAAACTAAAATCATTTCTCCTAATAACAAGAACAAGATAGGGATACCCACTCTCACCACTCCTAGTCGACACAGTACTGGAAGTATTAGTCATTGCAATTAGATAAGAAATAGAAATAAAAGGCATCCAAATTGGAAAAGAAGAAGTAAAGCTGTCCTTAATTGCAGATGACATGATACTGTACATAAAACAGCCGAAGGACTCCATCTAAACACTAATAGACTTAATAAATGAATTCAGCAATGTAGCAGGATACAAAATTAATGCTAAGAAATCTGTGGCATTTCTATACACTAATAGTGAAATTACAGAAAGAGAGACTAAAAAAGCCATCCCATTTACCATCGCACCAAAAAAATTAGGATACCTAGGAATAACCCTAACTAAAGAGGTAAAAGACCTATATGTAGAAAACTACAGGACAATGAAAAAAGAGATAGAGGAAGATGTTAACAGATGGAAGAGCATACCATGGATTGGGAGAATCAACATCACTAGAATGTCCATACTACCCAAAGCAATCTATAGATTCAATGCACTACCCATTAAAATACCAACGACATATTTCACAGACCTAGAAATAACTCTACCAATATTCATCTGGAACAAAAAAGACCCCGAATATCCACAGCAATCCTGAGAAAGAAAAATAAAATAGGTGGGATCTCAATACCAGATTTCAAGCTATATTACAAAGCAACTGTTCTCAAAACAGCCTGATCCTGCAAAAGAACCCACATATAGACCAATGGAATAGAATAGAGAATCCAGATATCCACCCAAACCACTATGCTCAACTAATATTTGACAAAGGAGGCATGAACGTACAATGGAGCCAAGATAGCCTCTTCAATAAACAGTGTTGGGAAAATTGGATAGATACATGGAAAACAATGAAACTGGACCACCAACTTACACCATATACAAAAATCAACTCCAAATGGATACAGGACTTAAACATAAAATGGCAAACCATAAAAATCCTAGAGGAATCCACAGGCAGCATAATCTCAGACATATGCCAAAAGAACTTCTTCACTGATACTGCTCCAAGAGCAATGGAAGTTAAAGAGAAAATAAACAAATGGGACTACATCAAAATAAAAAGCTTTTGCACAGGAAAAGAAACCACCAAGAAAACAACAAGAAAGCCCATTGTATGGGAGACATTTTTGTAAATGTTATCACTGATAAAAGTTTAATTTCCAACATCTACAGCCAACTTATACAACTTAATAAAAGGAAGATAAATGATCCAATAACAAAAATGGTCAATGGACCTAAATAGAACCTTTTCAAAAGAAGACAGAAGGAAGGCCAAGAGACCCATTAAAACATGTTCAAAGTCACTAATTATCCAAGAGTTGCAAATCAAAACGACAATGCGATACCATCTCACACTTGTCAGAATGGCAATCATCAACAAATCAACAAATGACAAGTGTTGGTGAGGATGCGGAGAAAAAGGAACCCTTGTGCACTGTTGGTGGGAATGCAGACTGGTGCAGCCACTGTGGAGAACAGTATGGAGTTTCCTCAAAAAACTAAAAATGGAACTCCCATTTGACCCAGCAATCCCACTCTTAGGAATATATCCCAAGAAATTAGAAATACCAATCAGAAAGGATTTATGCACCCCTATGTTCATAGCAGCACAATTTACAATAGCTACAATTTGGAAACAGCCTAGGTGCCCATCAGCAGATGAGTGGATCAGAAAACTATGGTACATCTACACTATGGAATTTTATGCTGCCATTAAAAAGAAGGGATTCTTACCATTTGCAGCAACATGGATGGAACTGGCAAGCCTTATGCTAAGTGAAATAAGCCAGTCAATGAAGGAGAAACACTACATGATCTCTCTCATTTGTGGATAATAAAGAACATTATAAACTGATGAACAAAAGGATAGATACAGAGGCAGTAAAGCATCAAACAGACTATAAATTACAGCAGGAAGGTTAAGGAGAAGTGGGGTAGATAAGAGATCAACCAAAGGACTTGTATGCATGCATATAAGCATAACCAATGAACACAAGACACTAGGGGGTTGGGGTATGTCTGGCAGGGGGGGTAATGGGAATATATGTATATATGTAACACAATAAAAATTTTGAAAAAAAAAGAATGATGCTTATGTAATTACTAGAGGCCTGGTGGTGTTCCTCAGTGTGGCCTGCAGGGATCAACTGGCAGTCAAACACCACCTACCTGCTGCTCCCACTCACCCCAGCCTCACTGCACTTATGCAGGCTCACACCCAGTCAGTCCTGAATGGGGGAGGCTCATTCCGCTGTGTCTGGTGCACGTTCAGAGGGATGTGGAGGAGGCCAGGATTCGATCAGCCTTCTGGGCAGGCAGTGGGATGCTCTTGCCCACCTAGAATCTGGATCCATCCTGCTGTTGTTCGCACCAGTTGTCAGCAGCCACTTTTATATCATTTCTTCCTTGTGGAAAGTCTAGGGAGGGGAAGCAGCCACTGTGGCTGAGGCCAACTTTCGGGAGGTTGGCAGCACTGTCGGGATTGTGTTGGTGGTGCCAGTCTGTCGGTGCCTGGCCCTTTCTCCAGAGATTGGACCTGTAGGACTACTGAGGGAAGAATGGCTGCTGCCAGGCTGGTGGGCTACCAGGATGGATCTGTCAGCTGAGTGGTGCTCTCACTGTAGGAATGCACTGACAACCAAGGGACAGCTCCTGCATTGAGTGTCTGCTCCATGGTAATCAGTGTGCATCATAGTGACTGGTGATTCAGTTTCTTAGGCGATAGATAGATAGATAGATAGATAGATAGATAGATAGATAGATAATGTCAATCTCAATTTTTTATAAATACTCCATTTTGTGTGGTACATTTTCATTCAGGCTTTAATTGTTCATTTGTGCTGAAAACCCACAAAAGTATTGCACTATGTTTACAATTTCTCATACAAGATTTCTTCTCACCTGACCCACTTCCTCTCAGAAATTGAGGCCCAAGAATCTGATAAAAATAAATGTTGGACTGCATGAAAGAAGTGAAGGGATTGAGAAATACAGATTGGTAGTTACAAAATAGTCTTGGAGATATAAGGCACAGCATAGGAAATATAATCAATAATCTAAATATATAAAAGTCTAAGCAACTGGTCAACTGGTAGCTATGACATTCACTGACCACCGGGGGGAAAACACTCCAACCATTATGTTACCTTACTCCTGGGGTCCAGCCGATTAGGACTGGGCAAGATGGGCCAGACATGCTCTGGAGCCTTCCCATGGTCCCTCCCCACCTCGATCATGCACCAGTGGGGTCCCAACCCCAGGTTCAAGCCAGATAGAGGGACCCCACTGGTGCACATGCACTGGGCCCCTAGTCTACACTAGAAACCAAGATGGCGGCATAAGGTATACACCTGTATGTGCTGCCTCACACCACCACACCAAAACTACAACTAAAAGACAAAACAACTATCACACAGAACCACGGGAAAGCTGGCTAGGTAGAAGTTCTACAACTAGAAGGAAAGAAAAAAGCACATTGAGACTGGGTAGGAAGTGCAGAGGTGCATAAAAGCAGAGGTACAGAGGCACGTGAATTGAGCTGGCTACTGAGCACACTGTTTTATTGTTTGTTTGTTTGTTTGTTTGTTTGTTTGTTTGTTTTGATTTTTTTCAATTGAGAAGGAGATACAAGCTTCCAAACTGCTCTGAACTCCAGTTTCCAGCAAGATTCTAGGGACCCAGACTCCTATGGGGAGAAACTGTTAGGCATCAGGTCGGAAAGTGACAGTGGCTTTCTTGCAGAGGTGCTTGCAGGAATCATTATTTACTACACTGGGGCATGAGATGTGGGGATGCAGAAATGTGGAGATGTAGAGAAGGTTGACTGGCAGTCATCACTGTTTACCACACCCTAGTGATTCCCTGAGACGCTCCCACCCAATTTACAAACCCACCCAAGCTGTGTGCAGTGGCTTTTGCATATGAACGGCCTTCCTCTTCGCAGCTTAACCTAACAAACTGCAGTTCCAAAACTTCCAAACCCCAAACAAAGGGGAGAAATCTGGAGATCTCCCTGTAGCTCTTCTTTGAGTGGCCTCAGGCAGTTGCTGACTTGCCCCCTCCTGGGAGATCCAGGAGCCAGTGTACTTAGTAGTCAGTCTGAGATGATACCAGATTTCAACTCCTCACAACCATAAGTGACACACTCAAGAGGCAGATCCAGTGAGCACCAAAGGCCCACTAAAGCAAGTCCTGCCCCATAAGGGTATCTCCAGCACAGCAGTTGTTCCATTATAGACACAGCTGATCTTCACAGCCAATTGGCCTGGAGCTCAATTCCTCCCAGTGTATCAAGGCTTAACTACAACAAGACTGTGCACCCAGCCCACAAAAGGGTGCACCAGGAGTGTCCATCTCAGGGAGATTGAGCCACTGGGCCCTATATGTCACCTACCACACAAAGCCACTCATAAACACAGGGAAGCAACCAAAATGCAGAGACAAAGAAACAAGTCACGAATGAAAGAAATGGAGGAAAGCAAACTACTGGATATAGAATTCAAAACCACAGTTATATGGTTACTCAAGAATATTCTAGAAACCTCCAAGAAACTTAGTGAGATCTTCAAGGATCTTAATGAGAATGCCAAAAAAAATGGAAAAGCACCAGTCAGAAATTAAGCATGCACTGTCAGAAATAAAGAATAATAAACAGTAAAGCACAGAACAGACTGTAAAATTACAGTGGGAATGCTGGGGAGTGTTGGGGAGAGAGGGAAATATATCAACCAAAGGACTTATATTCATGCATATAAGCACACCAATGTACACAAGACACTGGAGGGGGGGTGGGATGAGGTTATGTAACAGTGGATAGGGAAGGCTGGGGGAAGGTCAATTGGGGGAAAAATGAGATATATATACTAATATATGTAATACTTTAAACAATAAAAAATTTAAAAATAAAAATAATTAAAACAACAAGAATAGACTAGAGGACCCCAAGAATCAAACCAAAGATTTGAAATATGAGGAAGCAAAAAACACCCAACCAGAAAAGAAAAAAGAAAAAAAGAGTCCAAAAATGTGAAGATGGTGTAAGGAGCCTCTGGGACAACTTCAAGTGTACCAACATCAGAATTATGGGGGTGTCAACAGAAGAGAGAGAACACAATATTGAAAACCTATTTGAGGAAATAATGACAGAAAACTTCCCCTACCTGGTGAAAGAAATATACTTACAAGTCTAGGAAGCACAGAGATCTCCAAACAAGAGGAATCCAAAGAGGACCACACCATGACACATCATAATTAAAATAACAAGAGCAAAAGACAAAGAGAGAATCTAGAAAGCAGCAAGAGAAAGACAGTTACCTACAAAGGAGTACCCATACGACTGTCAGCTGATTTCTCAACAGAAACTATGCAGACCAAACGGGAGTGGCAAGAAATATTCCAAGTGATGAATAGCAAGAACCTACAACCAAGATTACTCTACCCAGCAAAGCTATCATAGAATTGAAGGTCAGATAAAGAGCGTCACAAACAAGACAAAGCTAAAGGAGTTCATCACCACCATACCAGGATTATATGAAATGCTGAAGGGTATTATTTAAGAAAAGAAAGAAGAAGGAAAAAGGTAAAAATAAAAATTATAAACAACAAAGTGACAATAAATATACATCTATCAATAAGTGAATCTAAAAATCAAGTGAATAAAAAGTCTGATGAACCGAATGAGGGGCATAGAAAGGAAGTGGATTGTCAATTCTCGGAGGGAAGGTGATGTGAGGGATATGGAAAGAGAGTGGACAAAAATCTTACACCTATGGATGAGGACAGTGGGGGCAGTAAGGGCATGGGGTGGAAGGGAATTGGGTGGAGGGGAACTATGGGGGGTGAAGGAACATCTGTAATAATTTGAACAATAAAGATTTACTGAAAAGAAAAAAAGAGAAAGATGCAAATTGACCTTATCTTCACGATGCCCACCAGTCAATCAGGAGTGGGTATGAAAATTAACCCAACAAAGATGGTAGGTTAATTTGCATATACAGGCATCAAGTGACCCAAGATGGGATGCTTGCATTTTCACCATGGTGATGATGCAGATTTTCCATACCACCACAGCTGCTCCGGGCCTCTGGGCAGCATAGGAAGGTGGAAAGGTGGCTTTGGGCTAGAGAAGAGGTGGTGCTGGCAGCAAGGGGAAGGTAGGCCCATTCTTGCACAAATCTTCACACATCAGGCCCCTAGTATTATAATAACTATCTATGGTACCAGGTGGGGGACTAAAAATATAGAGGTGAACACTTTGTAAAGTATATGATTGTCTAACCACTATGCTGTACACCTGAAATTAATCCTACATAATAAAGAGGTAATATGCAAATTGACACTTGTGCCCTCACAAACTGGCTGCCTATGACCAGGCTGGGAGGAGGATTAGTGAGGGACAACCAAATGACTGAACATGCAGGCTGCATGGGGCAACCAGGCCAGCAGGGCGGGGCTGTTGGGAGTGACCAGGCTGGCAAGGGAGGGAAATTTGGGGCGACCAGGCCAGCAGGGGAAGACAATTAGGGGTGACCAGGCTGGCAAGGGAGGGCAGTTAGGCTTTGATCAAGCTGGCCCAGGAGTGGTTAGGGAATTATCAGGCTGGGAGGGAGAAGCTGATGGGCAGGCAGGCAAGCAGTTGGGAGCCAGCAGTCCTTGATTTTAAGAGGGATAGGGCCTAAATGGGCAGTCGGACATCCCTCGAGGGGTCCCAGATTGGAGAGGGTTCAGGCTGGACTGAGGAACACACACTCCTGTGCATAAATTTCATGCACTGGGCCTCTAGTAATTTAGATAATAGTTTTACATATATGCACAGCCACTCCCTACTCAGACTAAATTTCTGGGACTGGTATACCTGGGTCATTAATTAAGCTATCTTTATCAGTTAGAGTTATCAATTTAGAATTTGTACTTTATGCTTATTTAAAAAAAATCTCACTTACATTTATTTAGGTGCAAATCTCTTGTGAATACATAAGAATACAAAATAAGTCAATTAACTTAATTCTAGGAGTTTTTTATATTTAGTG
Organism: Lasiurus borealis; assembly: GCA_004026805.1. NCBI lineage: Eukaryota > Metazoa > Chordata > Mammalia > Chiroptera > Vespertilionidae > Lasiurus > Lasiurus borealis. Next base: position 16,454 of record PVJN01035132.1, read on the forward strand.
TAGAACTTTTATGAGTCCCTTTTCAAATCATCATTGTTTGCGTTGCTGGTTTTTCACTCTGTGATTCTTTGATGAGACGGTATTTAAAAACAAGTGCTTCACTGTTGCCTCCAGGATTTCCTTCCAAGCTACTGAGACCCCATCTGCACTTTTGAAAATATTTTAATAGATTTTTAGAGAGAGAGGAGAGGAGAGGGAGAGAGATAAAAACGTTGATGTGAGAGCAAGACATCTATGGGCTGCCTCCTGCATGCCTTCTACCAAGGATCAAGTCCAAAACCCCAGCATGTGCCCTAAACTGGAATCCAATGGGCAACCACAACTGCAACCTTTCAGTGTACAGGATGCTGCCCAACCAACTGAGCCACACCAGTCAGGGCTATCTGCACTCTTTTGATAGTGATACTTTCTCCATATTATTTGGGGGATTCATGTACATACAAGCAACAACAACCATATCACAAAACCGTCAGATGGCCAACAGCCATAATTGACTGTCAAAAGTGTGCTGACTTAAGATACATGAAAATGTGGGGGGGGGGGGGAGGGAGTGTCTTAGAATCAATGAAATATGTTTACTCACCCCTACTGTGAATTCTACCTTCTTCAAATAACGTTTTCTTAAACTACATTTCCCATCATCCCTTGGAGAGCAGTGACCTAGTTTTCATCAATAAGATGCAGCCAGGGAAGGTTTTGATTTGAAAGTGACATGGGAAAAGGGAAACAACTAAGCAAAAGTCATTACTTTTGCTGGCATGGGATAGCAACATAAGAAGTGTTTTTGAGGTTAATTAGACCAATTTAGTAGCATTATTTCTGAGAGTTTTGTCTAGGCTTGCTTCTATAATCTTTGTACCAATTCTGTAGGGGACAAATTCCTTTCTACTCCAGCTAGATAGAGTTACCCACCTGAGATCTTTTCTTTCCTTCTTCCTTGTTAACAAACCTTGATTTTGTTGGGGCAGCAATGTGTGAGTCAGCCAAAAGGCTACTTTTCCCAGGCTCCCTCAAAGAAGGATAACCACATGAGTAAATGTTGACCAGTGAAGTAGAAGTTGGTACATAGAGCTTTTAAGAAAATTCCTCAGGAAGCAAGGTGACTTCACTTATGTCCCACAAGGTAATCTAGGGTGGTGTGTGTCAGCTTATCAAAGCTGGGGGTTTATTTTATTACTAGGTCCCCAGTGCACAAATTTGTGCACCTTGAAAGGACCTGTGAGCTGCGAGGCTGCAGTGGGCACAGGGATGGGTCTCAGACCATGGCACCTCGGTCCGCTGTCTGCCAGCAGCCCTGCTACCACCGCTGCTGCTCCCATACATGGAGCGATTGGGGCTGGCACCAGCAGCAGGTGCTAGTGGGGCTGGAGCCATCAGTGGGTGCGAGTTGCAGCTGCTGCCCTGATCAACCTTCTGTAGCAGGGAAAGGTGGAGAAGCCCTCAGGGGCGATTGAGGCCGGCAGCCACTGCTTGCACCCACTGATGGCACCAAGCAATTGGGACTGGCTCCAGGTGCCAGCAGTAGGTGCAAGTGGTGGCTCCAGCACCAGCAGCAGGTGTGAGCACCACGCAAGACCAAGGCATGCAGGAGCAAAGAATATCAGTAACCACCAGAGCCTCAGCCCAACAACAGCGACCGGCACCACGCCTTGGTCTGGTGTTCCCACTCACCTGCTCCACCATCCTATCACAGCCAACACCCACCATGGTCTGTCCTCTACTGCCTGCTGCCAATGCCCGACATGTTCCACACACACCCTCTTGATGGTCAGTGCACATAATAGCGACCATTCAGTTCGGCCATTCAATCTATTTGCATATTAGGATTTTATATATACAGATTGTTAAATGTAACCATGGGGCACATATTTAAGAAACATATTCATCTTGGCAAAATCAAAATCACAACCAGAAATGAATTTGAATTGTGATAAGTCAACTAAGATATGAATCCTTAGTTCTCATTCTGTATATTGATAAATTCCCCAGGAGATGAAAAAGGCTATTTCAGCTTTGTGCACAGGTTTGTACATAGTATCATTTTACCTGAATCCCATTCAGAATGCATAGTCACTAGGTAAAAATTGGACAGATACTTCTGTAGATAATGTTATTGCAGGAAATATTTGACAAACGAGAACCTGAGTCTATTGTGTTGCCTTTATTGCAGATACTTTTTTATTATTGACATTATTAGAAATGTCCCCCACTTTGCCCTCTTTGTCCATTTACACCCAAATATCGCCCACCCCAGGTCTTCACCTCACTATTGTCTGTGTCCATGGTATATGTGTGTTTGTGTATGTGTATGTGTGTGTGTGTGTGTGTGTGTGTGTGTGTGTGTGTGTGTATATATATATATATATATATATATATATATATATATATATATATTCATTCCTTGGTTAAACTATTCCCTTCTCCCTTGATTTGGATTTTATTTGTATTTGAAAGGTTTGCCACTGAATAATAATTGTGTCCATCTTACAAGGAAGTTTCATGTAAGTATAAAGCTTGTATATATAACTCAATAAATGCTAAATTTCCTTACATTCTTATTCATACCCTCAGAAGTTGATTTTGTTTTTCATCATTCTTCTATTTCTTAGTGTTTTAAATTAGAATAATCCTAATTCATGAAACTAAATTATTATGATAAATTTTGTTGCATTTTAAGTGCTCTTTGGATAACCTTAGTTGTAACATACCACTGCCTATTCCGCACTAGATATATCTTCTTTTAATTGTTTAAAGTATTACATATGGTATTACATGTGCCTCCTTTTTCTCCTATTGATCTCTCCCCAGCCACCCCCACCTTTCTCATTCCCCAGTGCCTATGCCCATTGGTTATGCTTATATGCATGCATACAAGTCCTTTGGTTGATCTCTTAACGCTCCCAGCCCCCACCTTTCCTTGAAGTTTGATGGTCTGTTTGAAGCTTCTCTGTCTCTGGATTTATTTTTGTTTATCAGTTTATGTTGTTCATTATATTCCACAAATGAGTGAGATCATGTGATATTTATCTTTCTCCAACTGGCTTATTTCGCTTAGTATAAAGTTCTCCAGGTCCATTTATGCTGTTGTGAATGGTAAGAGTGCTTTCTTTTCCACAGCAGCATAGTAACCCATTGTGTAGATGTACCACTGTTTTTTAATCCACTCATCTGCTAATGGGTATTTAGGCTGCTTCCAAATCTTCCTTATTGTAAAATGTGCTGCTATGAACATAGGGGTGCATATATCTTTTCTGATTGGTGTTTCTAATTTCTTGGGTTATATTCCTAGAAGTGAGATTACAGGGTCTAATGGGAATTCCATTTTTAATTTTTTTAGGAAAATCCATACCGTTCTCCACAGTGACTGCACCTGTCTGCATTCCCACCAGCAGTGCACCAGGGTTCCTTTTTCTCCACTACCTTGCCAGCACTTGTCATTTGTTGATTTGTTGATAGCCATTCTGACAGGTGTGGCATGGTATCTGTCATTTTGATTTGCATCTCTCAAATGATTAGTGACTTTGAACATGTTTTCATATGTCTCTCGGCATTCTGTATGTCCACTTTCAATAAGTGTCTATTTAGGTCTGTTCCCCATTTTTTATTAGACCATTTATCTTCCTTTTGTTAATATGTATGAGTTCCCTATAAATTTTGGAGATTAGTCTCTTATAGAGTATAACTGGCAAATATGTTCTCCCATACAATGGGCTTTCTTATTGTTTTGTTGAAGGTTTCTTTTGCTGTGCAGAAGATTTTATTTTGATATACTCCCATTTGTTTATTTTCTCCTTAGTTTCCATAGCCCTAGTAACTGTATTGATAAATATATTGCTATGATATATGTCTGATATTTTGCTGCCTATGGAGTTTTCTAAGATTTTTATGGTTTTCCGTCTTATGTTTAAGTCCTGTATCCATTTTGAGTTTATTTTTGTGAATGATGTAAGCTGGTGATCTAGTTTCATTTTTTGCATGTATATCTCCCAATTTTCCCAACACCATTTATTGAAGAGACTGCCTTGACTTCATTGTATGCTCTTTTCTCCTTTATCAAATATTAATTGAGTATAATGGCTTGGGTCGATTTCTGTGGTCTCTTCTGTTACATTTGTCTTTATGTCTATGCTTGTGCTAGTATCAGGCATTTTGAGAACAGTGACTTTGTAATATAGCTTGATATCTGGTATTGTGATTCCCTCCAACTTTGTTCTTTTTTGTCATGATTTCTGTAGCTATTTGGGGTCTTCTTTTATTCCAGATGAATTTTTGGAGAGTTCCTTCTAGGTCTGTGAAATATACTATTGGTATTTTAATGGGGATTACATTAAATCTATAGATTGCTTTGGTTAATATGGACATTTTAATAATGTTGATTCTAGCAATCCATGAACATGTTATGTTTTTCCATATGTTTATGTCTTCCTCTACCTCATTTTTCAATGTCCTGTAATTTTCTAAGTATAGGTCTTTTATCTCTTTAGTTAAGTTTATTCCTAGGTATCTTAATATTTTGGTCCAATGGTAAATGAGATTACTTTTTAGTTCATCTTTGGTGTATAAAAAAAGTCATAGATTTCTAGATGTTAATTTTGTATTCTGCTACATTACTGAAATCATTTATTAATTCTAGTAGATTTTTATGGAGTCTTTAGAGTTTTCTATGTACACTATCATGTCATCTGTAAATAATGACAGTTTTACTTCTTTGTTTCCAATTTGGATGCCCTTCATTTATTCTTCTTGTCTAATGGCTACGGATAGCACTTTCAGTACTATATCAAACAGGAGTGATAACAGTGGACATCCCTGTCTTGTTTGTGTTCTTAGGGGAAATGGTTTTCGTTTTTGCCCATTGAGTATGATGTTGGCTGTAGGTTTCTCACATGAGGCTTTTATTATGTTGAGGTATGATCCCTCTATTGCCACTTCGCTGAGAGTTTTTATCAAGAAAGGGTGTTGGATTTTCTCAAGTGCTTTTTCTGCATTAATTGATATGACTATGTGATTTTTATCTCTCACTTTGTTTATATGGTGTATCACATTTATTGATTTGAGAATATTGTACTATCCTTGCATCCCCAGAATAAATCACACTTAGTCATGGTGTATGATCTTTCTAATGTAATGCTAGATCTGATTTGCTAGGATTTTGTTGAGGATTTTAGCATGTAGGTTCATCAGAGATATTGGCCTCTAATTCTCTTTCTTGGTAGTGTCTTTATATTGTTTTGGTATTAGGGTGATGCTGGCTTCATAGAAAGAGCTTGGAAGTGTGCCCTCCTCTTTAATTATTTTGAATAGTCTGAGGAGGATAGATTTATTTCTTCTTTGAATGATTGCTAAAAGTCCTCTGTGAAACCATCTGGTTTATGGCTTTTGTTTGCTGGAGGTTTTTTTATTACTGCTTCAATTTCCTCCATAGTTATTGGCCAATTCAAATTTTTTATTCTTCCTGATTAACCTTTGGGAGGTCATATTTTTCTACAAATATATCTATTTTTTCGAGATTGACCTGTTTGTTGGAATAGAGTTGTTCATAGTATTGTTTTTTACAATCCTTTGTATTTCTGTTGGGTCTGTTGTTATTTCACCTCTTTCATTTCAGAATTTGTTTATTTGGGTCCTATCTCTTTGCTTCTTTTTTTTTTTAATTAAATCTTTATTATTCAGATTATTACATTTGTTTCTCTTTTTTTCCCCTCCATAGTACCCCTCCACCCAGCTCCCACCCTCCCTCTGCCCTTAGCTCCCTCCCATTGATCTCATCCATAGGTGTATGATTTTTGTCCAGTCTCTCCCTGTATTCCCTTCACCCCTTTCCCCCTAAGAATTAACAGTC
>PVJN01035133.1:0-22297 GCA_004026805.1 Lasiurus borealis
AAAAAAAAACTGGGGTAGCAATACTTATATCTGACAAATTAGATCTCAAAATAAGAAAGGCCACTTCATAAAACTAAAGGGAGCAATCCAACAAGAAGAAATAACTCTGGTAAACATATATGCACACAATACAGGAGTACCCGGATACATAAAAAAAACTCCTGGAGAATATCAAGAGAGAGATCGACAGCAATACAATCATAGCAGGAGACTTTAATACCCCACTATCACCATCGGACAAATCCTCTAAACAAACAATCAGCAAAGAAACATCAATTCTAAATGACTCCCTAAACCAGAAGGAATTAATTGACATCTTCAGAACATTTCACCCCAAAGCCACAGAATATACATTCTTCTCCAGTGCACATGGGTCATTTTCAAAGATAGACCAAAATATGTTGGGTCATAGGCAAAGTCTCTTCAAATTCAAGAAGACAGAAATCATATCAAGCATCTTCTCAGGTCACAGTGACATAAAACTGAAAATCAACTACAATAAAAAGAATACAAAGAAATCAAACACATAGAGACTAAATAGCATGCTATTAAAGAATGACTGGGTTATCAGAGAGATCAAAGAATAAATAAAAAACATCATAGCAACAAATAACAATGAAAACACAACAATCCAAAATCTATGGGACACAGTGAAAGCAGTCTTGAGAGGAAAGTTCATAGCTCTACAAGCCTACTGCAAAAAAACAAGAAACAATGGTAATAAATTATCTAACCCTACAATTCAAAGAGTTAGAAAGAGAGCAACAAGAAAAGCCCAGTGTAAGCAGAAGGAAGGAAGTAGTAAAGATTAGAGTGGAAATAAATGACATTGAGACCAAAGAAACAATACAAAAAAATCAATAAAACCAACAGCTGATTCTTTAAAAGGATAAACAAGATTGATGAACCCCTAGCTAGACTCACCAAGAAGCAAAGAAAAGGATCCAAATTAACAAAATCAGAAATGAAAGAGGTGAAATAACATAAGATCCCACCGAAATACAAAAGATTATTAAAAAAAAATACTATGAATAACTCTGTTCTAACAAACTGGACAACCTGGAGGAAATGGACACATGCCTAAAAAAATATATAACCTTCCAAAACTCAGTCAGGAAGAATCTAAACATCTCAATAGGCCAATAATTATGGAAGAAATTGAAGCAGTCATCAAAAAACTTCCAGCAAACAAAAGCCCGGGGCCAGACAGCTACACAGGGGAGTTTTACCAACCATTCAAGGAAGAATTAAAACCTATCCTCTTCAGACTATTCCAAAAAATTGAAGAAGAAGGAACACTTCCAAGCTCCTTCTATGAAGCCAGCATCACCCTAACACCAAAACCAGATAAAGACAACACAATGAGCCAAAACTGGTTTGGCTCAGTGGATAGAGTGTTGGCCTGCGAACTGAAGGGTCCCGGGTTCGATTCCAGTCAAGGGCATGTACCTTGGTTGTGGGCACATCCCCAGTAAGGGGTGTGCAAGAGGCAGCTGATTGATGTCTCTCTCTCATCGATGTTTCTAACTCTCTCTCCTTCTCCTTTCCTCTCTGTAAAAAATCAATAAAATATATTTTTTTAAAAAAGACAACACAATGAAAGAGAATTACAGGCCAATATCCCTCATGAACATAAATGCCAAAATCCTCAAGAAAATTCTAGCAAATCGGATCCAGCAGTACATCAGTAAGATCATACACCATGACCAGGTAGGATTTATCCCAGGAATGCAAGTCTTGAAATTTGGAGAATTTTCTGTCAAATTAATTTCTGAGATATTTATCTTGTATATTAGGCCTAGACCCAAGGACTTAGAATTTGAATCCTAAAGGTTAATCCAAGACTTGACCATCTAGAATATAAGACATTGCTTTGGTGTTGGTTTTCATTCTTGCCAAATAATGCTTTAAATTGTGTAAATAAAATTTTAAGGAATGTGTATCGACCCATAAATTTCTGGCAAATTCCTATTCTAATAACTGCAACTATGGAAACCTGTGGGAACCTCTTTCCACATCTCGCGTGGTTCAGGGTTTCCGGTTCAGGGTTTGGGTTCTGAAGAAGGCCGCGCGCAAACGAAATGAGAGACTAGAAAACATTAATTTGGTGATATTGGGGGTCCAGGCAGGAGCTTTCCTCTAGTGGAAAGGACTGCCACTTGCTCTGGCCTTTTTCTCCCTTTTATTAAGGCTTTGGGACACATCCCTAGCCTTTAGGCAGGAAATAACAAAAACAGAAATTAACATGAAACAAACAGGTAGAGGCTGCTTCAGCTAACAATGTTTTCATCTAAACAGTGAGTAATTACCTCTGACCTTTCAGAGCAGTTAAGGTTGAACAGCCTTCTGGCCTCCTGTTTACATCCATTTAGTGAGAACAATGGTTGGTTTCCGACAGAAACCATTTTTGCTGTGTTTAGATTTCAATAGTATAAAATGCTTTCTTTTAAAAAATTATTTGAAAGAAAACCACAGTGCTACCAATTATACTGCAGCAAAATACAGGAGAATTATATGCTATGTTGATTAAAATATTATTTATTTTATAATTTTTATAACAGTACTAATTTTATTTGTAGCCCCAAATGAATAGTAGGTCCATGTGTACATGATGAAATTTAAGAGGAAATAGAGGAATTAGAAATTTTTATTAATTTTCAGAACTGTAATACTGCAGCTAAGCAAGTGTATATCATATATACCTGTAAAAGCTGAATTAGGATTACAAGGAGCTTTCTAATTAAAGACAGTTTCTCCTAGTTTTTGACACAATAGAGTTACAGTACATTTTCAAAATTTAAATTTTATAGTATAAATTTTGCCTAAGATCCCACATGAAATCTCTATAAGGCATTTTTTTCCCCCTAAAACTGATATATATGCTTTAGGAAGTGTTCTACACCAAAATGTGCAGTACAATATATAGGGTGTCCCAAAAATGTATATACACTTTGAGTAATTATAAAAGCAGTGTTTATTAAAAATGCATTTCATTTTCAAAATTGAGCTATCGGCTTTTCAAGTTTGTATACATTTTGTGTATAGATTCACCACTGAAAAAAATCCTTCTTAAAATCCAGTCAATGTTGAGTCCAAGATCTTAAGATGCAATGAGCACCGATCAACAGACTGAATATATATAAAGCGCTGGAAGCTTCTCCTGGGAGTTTTGAAGGACAAAGGCCTCAAAGTGGGGAAACCGCAAGACTAGGAAGTACTACATGTCCCAGCATACTTTGCGACTGCCATGGACCACAGCTCCCAGAATGCCTTGCTCGCCGCAAGCAAGTTTCTCTTGGAGCTGGGGCTTGTAGTTTTCCTGAGTCGCGTCTGTCTGTTGGCCAGGGGGAGGTTGCTTATCCAGTCCGAGGATATTGCAATCGTCTTCGTTTTTGGTAAAAGCGGGAACACTTCGGTCTCCTGGGCCTTTTTTTGTTTCATTCCTTGTCTTCTGCTTTACACAGGTACCTCACGGAAGGGCTGCAATTCCCCGCAGCCGGGCCCCACCCCTTCTTCCTGGGAGCGACTTCGTTCTGCTGAGGCCATTTGTCCCGAAGCGCTCGCCGTAGCAGCCACCGCCCATCCCTCTTTGTGTGCCTCGAGTAGCCGCGGAGCGAGTGGCGGCGACCCTGGGTGTCGTGGCCGAAGGAGAGGGACGTCGTCGGAAGTTGCAGGCGGGCGGATTCTTCCCCCTTCCCGCCACCTGACAGGTGGGTGAGCTGCCCTCCCCGCCAGGCCCTCCTGTCTGCCGGCTCTCGCGCCGGGACTCGCCGGGCGCCCCGGGAGTTCCCGCTGACAGTGCCGCCCGGCCGGCTGCGGAGCCGAAAGGCGGGGAGAGCCACGGTGGCTCCGGGAGGCCGGCCGGCGAGTCCACGTCCTTCCTGGCCGCTCCGGAGGAGGTGGCCCGGAGGGGCCTGTCCAGCGCCCACCGGGCCCCCCTCTGCGACGCGCCATCCCGGACGCGCCCTCCTGGCCGGGCCCCCGGGGAGAAGTGCCTCCTTGTCGCCTGGCTCATGGTGTCAGTCAAAGCCACGGCCGCGTCTCCCCTCACCTTTGTGAGATGGAAAGTACCTAAACGCGGAGATTGTGTGTAGCACGACATTCCAGAGACGCTCCCTTCTTCCTTCTTGGAGTTTTAAGAAAGTGAACGTGTTGTGTTAGTTAGTCCCCGGGGCTCGGGCTCCCGTGGGGATGGATGCCCGGGCCGGGCAGCTGGATGTAGTTGAGCCGGTTGGACTTTGTTTCTGGGCTTTGGCTAAGCATATTATCTACTGTCACTAAGTATCTTCGATAGCGAACGGTGGTTATGCTTGTGTTTGGCTTGTCCGAAAAGACTACTGTTACGTTGCACTTCTAGAATTGACGGGAATGTGTGTGACCACACGTTGTTTTATCCAGTTTCTAGGAATGAATGAAAAACTCTTCCAATAGATTTGATCTGTATCGCCTGTTAGGCTTCTTAATGCCATTTCCACCTCCTCTGTTTTAAGAGCCAGGTATTGTGTTAAAATTTGGGCATGTGAACATCAAAGAGCAATGTGCGAGCTACTATGCTTAACGCTGAATGATATTTCTTATATACGTTGGTTCATAATGTTTTTCAAATCTTAGTAATTCATAGGCTTCCATGGTTTTAAAATTAGAGTCTTCGTGTTCTCTTTATTTTTTAAAAATACATTTCATTGATTTTTTTACAGAAAGGATGGGAGAGGGATAGAGTTAGAAACATCAGTCAGCTGCCACCTGCACACCCGCTACTGGGGATGTGCCCGCAACCAAAGTACATGCCCTTGACCGGAATCGAACCTAGGACCTTTCAGTCTGCAGGCCGGGGCTCTGTCCACTGAGCCAAACTAGTCAGGGCTACATGTTCTCTTTAGATAGCATTGAACTACATGGCCACTCGAGACATTTATTGAAGGCAAATTTTGTGAAAGAGTGCTGCTTTTACCAGTGTAATGATTATTGTATATGATTGCATGCTTCTTAAGGTCACAAACATGTCGGACAAAAGTGAATTAAAGGCAGAGCTGGAACGTAAGAAGCAGCGGTTGGCCCAAATCAGAGAGGAGAAGAAGAGAAAAGAAGAAGAAAGGAAAAAGAAGGAAGTATGTATAATTTAAAAACAATAAACAATATAAAATAATTGGATTTTACTTCAAGTACTTAATACCTTTATGCAAAGCTTTCAGAATAGTTTTTTTTAAAAGTCCAGCAGTTATGACTGCAAAATATATATAGCACTATAGATTAATCTGGTTTTATTTATTTATTTATTTTTTAAAATATATTTTATTGATTTTTTACAGAGAGGAAGGGAGAGGAATAGAGAGTTAGAAACATCGATGAGAGAGAGACATCGATCAGCCGCCTCCTGCATGCCCCCTATAGGGGATGTGCCCGCAACCCGGATACATGCCCTTGACCGGAATTGAACCTGGGATCTTTCAGTCCGCATGACGACACTCTCCACTGAGCCAAACCCGTTTCGGCTGAATCTGACTTTAAAGAAACCAGGTCTGACTAACAAAATTCATTGTAGACAGTTGCATGAGTAATAGTTATCTAGTCAATATAGGAATTTGAGATGTACAGTAGACTCTTATCTGTGGTGTCCAGGACCCCCAATGGATGCGTGAAACCCCAGATAGTACCAGAAATAATAAAACTGATCAAAAGTGGTCAATTAAAATATGACTTTTTTTACTAAATAAAAATATTTCATGTGGAATTATGCATTTCTAGAGTTTAATTTACAAAAGTTCAATTTACGTATTTAGTTTTCTAGGAATGTGTTTATTATATAAAGTAAGGGGCATCAGCTCAAAAGATAGCATCTATAGCATGTCATAATTTAGTTTAGATTTTGAACCCATTTACCTGAAAGTTTTGCTAGCCTGAACTGCTAATAATCTGTCAAGATAGTATTAATGACAAAGAGAAATACATAATAGAATATTTAATTGGTTAGGGGATTTGTTTTTATCTCCTTTATCATGAACTAGAGGCCCAGTGCGTGATATCACTCGGCTCTGCCCAATCACCGGCTGCCAGCCTTGCTGTGATCTGAGCCTATGGGCTGCGGGGGAGGGTCTGAGAGGTGCTCCATGAACCTTCTGGTGACTGGTCATTTGGTTGTTTGGGCATTATAGCGTTACAGCCACTGGCCTTTTATAATATAGTCATTGAAATATTTTTACTGTGTTATGGGTTTGGTAAAGGAGGACCAGGTACTTATGTCTTCTGATTTTTGGCATCACCATCTAATCATGTACTGAAAATGTATATTGACCCCAAGCTGGAGATATTACAGATATGTTTTTAAATAGCCAGTGTAAGGTAATTTGTCCTGTGACATTTGTACCAAGTTTTTCTATGTGATAGTCTAAAAAATAGCCAAGACTTACAGGAATTTCTTAGGGGAAAAATAAAAATAGTAGTTAAAAAAAATCAATATGATTTATATGTGGCATTGTAAAGGCCTATAATTGAAAATTTTTCTAGTGTTCTCTGAACCTTTCTGTGATATAAGTGAGTTGGAGCTTTTTGTTATTTCATTAAAAGCTATCTGGTAGAGGCATAAGTCAGACTGGCACAGACATTACAAAGTAGTATCTATAAATTTAAGCCTTTCAGTGTTGAGAGCAAATTTGGTTTTTGTTTTCTAAGGATGGTTATAAGTGACCTCTAAGGGATATCTGTTACATGATTTATATATTTAATTTTAAGTTTTTAAAACATTACAAGAGATAATATTAAACAGTGAGTCTATAATATGTATATAGGTAAAGTGTCAATTTGATAATACAGCCTGTTTGATTATTTTGATGAAATTTTCTGATGAATTTTTAAGTTAAAATGGTATCAGAATATTATGACTAACAAAATTTACTGCAGACAATTGTATGAGTAATAGCTATCTAGTTGAAATAGGCATTTGAGGTATACAGTAGCCTTTTCTTCAAGGGATAAGGTTCCAAGACATCCAGATGCTTGAAACCTCAGATAATACCAAACCCTATAAATACCATGTTTTTTCCTATATGTATGGACTTATGATAAAGTTTAATTTAGAAGTTAGGCATAGTAAAAGATTAACAACAATAACTAATATAGTCAGGCACCACTTAATAATAGGAATATGATCTGAGAAATTTGTTATTAGGCAATTCATTCTTGTGCAAATATAGTTACTTACACAAACCTAGGTGGTATAACCTATTACCCACATTAGCTATATGGTATAGCCTATTGCTCCTAGGCCACAAGCATGTTACTGTACAACACAAAACGACATAAAATCTGCATAGTACATACGTGTAAATACATGGTAAACAGATGTATGAAGGCTCCTGCCAGCGTACTGTTTTACAGTAAACTCATTTTTTATAAATAGAAATATTACACTCTAAAATAATGATAAAAAGTATAGTAAATACTTAAACTATTGACATAGTCACTATTATCAAGTGTTATGTACTATGCATAATTATATGTGTTGTACTTTCATCGGACGAAAGCACAGCAGGTTTGTTTACACCAGCATCACCACAAACACATGCTTAATGCATTTCACTATGTCATCACTAGGAGGTAGCAATTCTTCAGCTCCATTTTAATCTTATGGGACCACTGTTGTATATCTGATTTATTGTTGACTGAAACATAATGCAGCCCATATCTGTGATAAAAATAGACAATTATAATAATATATTGTAAAAAAAGTTATGTGAATGTGTTCTCTAAACTAGTTCTTTTTCATTTTTTATAATTTCACAGATAGAATATCCATTCTTACCATAAAATAGATCTTAGCAATCTCAGCATGCAACTGGTTTTCTTTATTAAGTGGAAAACTTCCACCTTTTCACTTAAAGAATGCATTTTATGGCTTCTTTTTGGCATATCTGAAATGCCTGTGTCACTAATGTAATTTGGAACATTATTATTATTTTGTTGTTGTTGTTAATCCTCACCCAAGGATTTTTTTTTCCATTGATTTTTAGAGAGAGTTGAAGGGAAAGGGAGAGACAGAGCTAGAGAAACATTGATGTGGGAGACACATCAGTTGGTTGCCTCCTTCATGTGCCCCCAACCAGGGATGAGAATTGAGCTTACAACTGAGGTACATGCCTTACACCTGAGTCGATCCTGGAATCCTTTAGACCACAGGCTGATGCTCTAGCCACTGAACAAACTGACCAGGGCTGGTTTGGGACATCTATACTAATAAAAGAGTAATATGCTAATTAGACCAGGAGACCTTCTAGGCGTCCTTCAGGACAAAGCCATGGTGGTGGGGCCAAAACAGAGGTGGTTAGGGGTGATCAGGCCAGCACAGGAGGGCAGTTGAGGGTGATCAGGCTAGCAGGGGAAGGCAGTTGGAGGTAAGCAAGCCAGCAGGGGGGCAGTTGGGGGCGATCAGGCCTGCTGGGGGAACAGGTGGGGGTGATCAGGCTGGCGGGGAAGAACAGTTGGGGGTGAGCAGGCCGGCAGGCAGAGTGGTTAGGGGCAATCAGACAGGCAGGCAGGTGAGTGGTTAGGAGCCAGTGGTCTTGGATTCTGAGAGGGATGTCCAACTGCTGGCAATTGAACATCCCCTGAGGGGTCCCAGATTGGAGAGAGTACAGGCTGGGCTGAGGGATACCACCCCCTTTATACAAATTTCGTGCACTGAGCCACTAGTTTATATATATAAAAGCCTAAGCAGCTGTTATGACCAAACGACTGGAATGACTGGTTGACCAGTCAATGCAGGAACTTCCCCCTGGTGGTCAGTGCATTCCTACATAAGAGCGCTGCTCAGCTGACTGAGCTGTCCCGGCGGCTCACCAGCCCAGCAGTAGCCACTCACTCTCTTAGTAGTCCATCAATGCAGCCGGCATGATCCCGACAGCACCACCAGCCTCCTGGAAGTTGGCCTCAGGCACCAAGGCCACTTCCTTTCTCTAGATGCTCAAGAAAGAAACAATATAAAAGAGGCCACTAGGTGGCTCCTGAAACCAGTGTGAACATCAGGATGGATCTGGATCCTGGGCCAACAAGGTTATCCCACCACCCACTCAGAGGGCCAGTTGTGTCCCAACCCCCTCCTCCAACCTCCTTGGGACCCCACCCATGCATGAATTCATGCACTGGGCCTTTAGTTATTAAATAAAATAAGAGTTTAAATAAAATAAGAGTTTCTTGAACACAAGCGTTTCAACACCATGATAGTTGATCTGACTGTTACTAAGTGACTTATGAGTGATTAGCATATACACTGGAAGAAAGGGGTGATTCACATCTCAGGCTGAACGGAGTGCAGCAAAGTAAGAGTTCATCATGCTATTCAGAATGGCATGCAATTTAAACATGAATTATTCATTTCTAGAATTTTCCATTTAATATTTTCAGACCAAGGTTAACTACAAGTGTCTGAGAGCATGGAAAGTAAAACCAGGGATAAGGGGACAATATTGGATATGTAGGACTTTTCCTGGAAGGCATAATATTCACTTGAAATGTATTGGATGATCTGAGAGTATTGAGGCTTCTCTAACTGGAAGATTTTGCTAAAATTATGTCTAAAATAAAAGTTGATAAAAACTTAATTTAAAAAATGTTTTGAGCCGAAACCGGTTTGGCTCAGTGGATAGAGCGACGGCCTGCGGACTGAAAGTCTCGGGTTCAATTCTGGTCAAGGGCACGTACCTTGGTTGCAGGCACATCCCCATTGGGGGTTGTGCAGGAGGCGGCTGATCGATATCTCTTTCATTGATGTTTCTGACTATCTCCTTTCCTCTCTGAAAAATCAATAAAATATATTTATAAATAAATAAATAAATAAATAAATAAATAATGTTTTGAACTATGCAAAAGTGAATTTTACCAAACCCAGCCACATTTTTATCATCAACTAGAGGTCTGGTGCACAGGATTTGTGCATTGGTGGGGGTGTGTGCCCTCTGTGGATTGGGACCACTGCTCATCCTGGTCACCCAAACAGCTGCAGCAGGAGTAGCTGCTCATCCCAGTCAGCAGAGCAGCTGTGGACCCACCCTCTGAGTGGCTGCTCCCACTGTGGGAGAACTGCTCACCTGGGTCAGCCAGGCAGCCTTCCCACTGTGGGAGACACTGACCACCAGAGGGCAGCTCTTTTGTTGAGTGTCTGCTCCTGGGTGGTCAATGTGTGTCATAGAGACTGGTTCACTGGTTGTTCCACAATTCAGTCGCTGGGCTTTTATTATATAGGTTAATAGCTATAGTTAAAAAAAAATATTTCTAAAGCTTTTCTCCATATGCATTTTTTACATACATCCTTGCATAAAGTTGCATAAATATAATGAATACTTCATATAGAAGTTTGAGGTACCATACTGACTGTTTTCAACAAATCAAATTGTCCATTTAGTTAAAATTTCTTACCTTTTAAGTAACTATCTTTTTTTCTTTTTCATGGCATTGTGATATTTATGTCTAAGTTTTTGTGCCTCAGGGGAGAGTTTCACAATTCCTAACTGGGAGCAATTTAATACTGTAGATCATTAGAAGTTGACTGTACTTTTAGAATTTGCCTATTAGGAAAATTTTTGCAGAAACTCTTTGATTATATATAAAAGTGAATCAAGTTAGTACATACCATTTGGAGATTGCTTACTAGAATTCTGTTGAGAATGGTTTTCACTTAATTAGTATAATGTCTATTCAAAATACATTTTTTGCAAACAAATGGTGTGTACCACAAGTAAACTTCAGTTTTTAACTTAACAATTTTAGACTGATCAGAAGAAGGAAGCAGTCGCTCCTGTGCAAGAAGAATCAGATCTTGAAAAAAAAAGAAGAGAAGCTGAAGCATTGCTTCAAAGCATGGGACTAACTCCAGAATCCCCCATTGGTAAGGATAAGAATATATCCATTCATAAGAGATATATATTCCATTCAGCTCATGTACCTGAGATGAGTGAATTGACAGTATATTTTGCATATTTTTCTTATTCGTGTATCTTAAAAATTATTGATCTTATCGTTTATTTGGAATTGTCTTTTTTTAGATGTGCTAATACATGGTTATTGTTTGTTAAGAGAGCTGCAAGGTTAATTATGTTTATTAACATAAATAACACCAATTAACTTTTCTGTTAAATCAGTAATTTATTTCAACAAACATTTGTTGATCAAGTTTTCTGTGCCATACTGTATTAACCTTAAAGATGACTGTGATTTCTGATTTTAATTCTATATTCCTTGCTGTAGGTTAGATGGAAGTGTAGGTAATCAATCAAAATTCGAAAGGTATATTAGTATTCACAAGTATAAGAGTGGAAGGAGAAGTTTATAGCCTTCTGTTCTCAATGGTAATAAGGAAAAGAATATTGGTGCATCCTTTTGGCAGTGATCTGACTTAGTCTCATTGTTTTTCTGTGTTATTCATTTTGTTAGCAGTGCTAGACCAAAAAGCTGAAATAGAAGAGGTACCGAGGATAATCTAGTTACATATCAGAAAGCATTATGTGCTTACTTAAAACAATTTTCAGCTGGGTGCTTTTACATGGTATTTTAGTTTGACATGGTCATTGTCCTTTAGGGACCTAAAATTTCAGGGTTAGCTTGTGGGCAGAGTTAATCTAATCCAGGGAACAAATACCAGAGATAGTAACTGCTGTATACCTGTTGCAAAACTACAGCAAAATAATCCTTAGAGCTGATATTTCTAAAAGGGTTGAAATTGAAAAAGCTGGTTTCTCTCATGGTCTGCTTCATTGTTATTTCTTTCAGCTCATTTGCTTTTTTCTTATTGTAGAGTGTGAAGATTGAAATATATTAATGTTTAATAAGCTTATGTTACATATTGTGATTTTAAAAGTAAATGAATCAGAACACTCTTTTCTTGTTTAAAAAATACCAAGTTGCTTATTAGCTGGTTAGTCTTTAATCTTTTTTTATTGTTTTTTTTAATCTCCTGAGCCTTTGACTTTTGTTTGTTTCCTGTAGGATTTTTTTCCCCTTTTCTGTTCTTTGTAAGACATCCATTTCACTGCATTCACCTGCACATATTTATTAATTTATTGTCCATCTCCATCATCAGTTCTTTTTTTTTAAATATATTTTATTGATTTTTTACAGAGAGGAAAGGAAAGGGATAGAGAATTAGAAACATCGATCAGCTGCCTCCTGCACTCCCCCAACTGGGAATGCGCCCACAACCAAGGTACATGCCCTTGACCGGAATTGAATCCGGGATCTTGCGGTCTGCAGGCCGACACTCTATCCACTGAGCCAAACTGGTTTCGGCTCCATCATCAGTTCTTGAAAGATCATTCTTTAGTTGTATGCATATGAGTTTGTTTCTCCCTCATACCTCATCTCCATTTTTCTTCCCAGTCTTTGCATTAAGTACTTTTGCATTTTTCACATACATCCTTTTGATCTGTCCTACATGTGTTTATATTTTTCAAATTTCCATGTATCTATGTGTATACATATACCTGGCATTATTCTGTATGTCTCATTCTTCTATAAAGGGGAGCTCTCCCTCTGTAAAAGGTGCTATGTGGTTACTCTAACTGCATTTTCTATTAGAAAAGCATGAGACATGCTTGACTTTTCACTTTAATTACTAATAGTCACTTCCAAGGAGTGGCAGATAAGGGTGTGTGTGTGTGTGTGTGTGTGTGTGTGTGTGTGTGGTTTAGGACTTTCTGTAATATTCTCGTACTGTCCATATTAAGTGGCCAATCTCATTTAAAATAAATTGTACAGCTTTCCCTTTTGCTATTTTATAGAACAACTTATAAAGGATAGATATTACCTATTCCTTAAAAACTTGATAAAATTGAACTGTAAAGCTGCTTGGGATTATAACTTTCCCCCCAGGGATAGTGGACAACAGGAGTTTTTTTTGTTTTTGTTTTTTTCAGTTTCAAGTTTTTAATGATTATAGTCTAAGTTTTCTATTCTGTTATCAGGTTGTGGTTTTTTTAAAAAAACACAAAACAATAATAGACGTTTATTATCTCTTAGTTTTTATCAGCCAGGAATTTAATAGTGGCTTAGTTGAGTGTTTCTGTCTCTGGATTCTCATGGGGTTGAAGTCAAGATGTTAGAGTTGGAGTCAGCTATGGTGTTGACTGGGGCTAGAGGATTTGCTTTCAAAATGGCTCAGTCCTATGGCTGGCAAGTTGGTGTTGGCGAGGGAGAGCTGAGTATACGCCCCCAGTGGGCCATTCCATAGAACTGTTGGAGTATCCTTGCAGCAGGTCAGCTGGGCTCTCCCAGAGTGAGCAATCTGAGAGAGAAAGAGAGCTAGAAGGAAGCTGTCCTTTTTATGGCAGTCCCACAGCATCATTGCTGCCACATTCTGTCCATTGCAAGAGAGTCACTAAATCCAGCCCACATTCACATAGAATTTGTGGCTGTTCTTTAAAACCACCAAAATATTTTCATAACATCATAGGTCTCTTCATATTTTGAGATAAAAATATGCTTTGTTTTTCTTTAAATATATATGATGATATATTTACATTGGTATGTTTTCTAATGTAAAAGCATATTTACATTCTGTAGTAAAACCAACTTAGCTTTGAGGTACTATTTTTCTTTTTTTTTAAGTATGTTTTTATTGATTTTTTACAGAGAGGAAGGGAGAGGGATAGAGAGTTAGAAACATCGATGAGAGAGATATCGATCAGCCATCTCCTGCACACCCCCTATTGGGGATGTGCCTGCAACCAAGATACATGCCCTTGACCAGAATCAAACCTGGAACCTTTCAGTCTGCAGGCCGACGCTCTATCAACTGAGCCAAACCGGTTTCAGCAAAATACTATTTTTCTTAAACATTGCTAGATTTTGTTAGTAGTTTATTTAGGAACTAGAGGCCTGATGCATGAATTCATGCACAGGTGGGATCCCTCAGCCTGGTCGGCGATCAGGGCCAACTCACCCAGTCCCGATTGAGGCCAGCCAGCTGAGGGAAGGGGCTGCCAGAGGTTGGCTAGCTGGGGAGTGAGAGGGGCCAAGGGAGGTTCTCATGAGAGTGATTTGGGCCGGCTGGCCAGGAGGAGGGGCCACAGAGGTTGGCCAGCCAGGGGAGGGGCCATGGGAGGTTGGCTGTGGGAGTGCACTGACCACCAGGGGTAGCTCCTGCGTTGAATGTCTGCCCCCTGATGGTCAGTGCCTGTCATAACAAATGGCCAACTGGTCATTCTCATTCTCCGGTCATTGCAGTTGTTCAGTCCTAATGGTCGCTTAGGTTTTTATATATATAGATTCTTCATCTATGCTCAAAAACTAATATTTCTTTTTTCCTTTTACTGTATCTTGTCTGGTTTTATTATAATGGTTAAATGACTTTGTTCATTAAATTACTTGTGTGGTTTTCCACCTCTGTTCTTTGACAAATGTCTAAAAATCTTTTCAGTATATATGTAAAATTAGGCCTGAAGAATACGAGATACAGATGTAGACAGTGATTGTCAAATTTTTTTGACATTAACTCATGAGAAAAACACATTTTGTACATGATCCAGGGTGGATACTTGTTTTCTTTTTTTAATACAGAATAAATTTATTAAATATATTTTATTGTAAAATATAAAAACACTGCTAAGATACTCAAGAAAATTTATTTTTTTACATAATTTTATTATTTTCTTAAAATAGACTTTTTATTCTTTTTTTATTCTATCAACGAGAATTCATGTGTTGTTATTTTTGTAAAAGATATAAATACATCCTTATTTACTTGGTCATTTGACTGCTTTTTGTCAGAGATCCTTAAGAGTAGAGATAACATTTTTATTCCTGGTGCCCAGCACAGGCTAGACACTGAAATGTTTGTCCAGTTTTTAGGTCATATGTTTTTATAGCTGGCAAAAGCCATTCTGCTTTAAAAGCAACAGCAAAATCTTAGTGTTTAAAATTTAGGAAAAAGCATAGTGGAAATTTCTACTGTGCCCCCCCTTTTTTTTTTATTAACTAAATTTAAGTTGCAAGTCTTACACAAGTTAATTTTAGATACAGCATTCAAGACCTATTGTATCAAATGTGGAGCTCTTAAACATTGATGATGGAAAAAATAAAGTGAATCTTTTTTTGTATGTGTAAGTACTGTTTTATCCAGCTTATAAAGAGATGAAAACTCTGTAGCCTGAGTCTGTATCAGTTGGATAGAGTAAATGTGATATCTAGGTTTTCTTTTCTTTTTTTTTAAATTAATTTTTTATATATGTTTTCTTTTATTCAAAAGAAACAAAAGATATATGTTAGTAAAAATAGTAATTGCTTCATTTTTTCACCTTGTAATTTTTGAATATTTTAAATACGATTTTTTGATAGAATGCTTTCCATATACCAAGTCATTTTTTCAAATTTTATCTTATTATTTTTATTTATTTTAATTTAACAAATCTTTATTGTTCAGATTATTACAATTGTTCCTTTTTTTCCCCCCCATAGATCCCCTCCACCTGGTTCCCAACCCACCCTCTGCCCTTGTTGACAGATATGTATTTGTTCATAATTTTATGAACAAACACATAATTTTTTCTACTTCTTAAAGAATACCTTTCAGCATCTCATATAATACTGATTTGGTGTTGATGAACTCCTTTAGCTTCTTCTTATCTGTGAAGCTCTTTATCTGCCTTTCAATTCTGAATGATAGCTTTCCTGGGTAGAGTAATCTTGGTTGTAGATTCTTGCTACTCATCACTTTGAATATTTCTTTTTCTTTTCTTATTTTTTTGATTTGATAAATCTTTATTGTTGAGATTATTACAGTTGTTCCTCTCCCACCTCACCCATAGCTGTCCTCAACCTGGCTCCAACCTCTCCTGCCCCTTCTCTCCCCCCATTATCCTCATCCATAGATGTATGATTTTTGTCCAGTCTCTCCCTGCACCCCCCTCATCTCTTACTCCCTTTCTGTGTGCCTGATTCTATTATATTTACTAGTTTATTCTGTTTATCAGATTTTTAATTCACTTGATGTTTAGATTCACTTGTTGATAGTTATGTATTTGTTGTTCATAATTTTTATCTTTACCTTTTTCTTCCTCTTTTTAAAGAGTACCTTTCAGCATTTCATATAATACTGGTTTGGTGTTGAAGAACTCCTTTAGTGTTTTCTTATCTGTGAAGCTCTTTATCTGCCCTTCAATTCTGAATGATAGCTTTGCTGGGTAGAATAATCTTGGTTGTAGGTTCCTGCTATTCATCACTTTGAATATTTCTTGCCACTTCTCTCTGGCCTGCATAGTTTCTGTTGAGAAATCAGCTGACAGTCGTATGGGTGCTCCCTGGTATAGGTAATGAACTGTTTTTCTCTTGCTGCTTTTAATATTCTCTCTTTGTCTCTTGCTCTTGGTATTTTAATTGTGATGTGTCTTGGTGTGGTCCTGTTTGAATTCCTTTTGTTTGGGGTTCTGTGCCCTTCCTGGACTTGTAAGTTTATTTCTTTCACCAGGTAGGGGAAGTTTTTAGTCATCATATCTTCAAATAGGTTTTTAGTATCTTTACTCTCTCTCTTCTTCTGGCACCCCCATAATTGGTATGCTTGAAGCTGTCCCAGAGGCTCCTTACACTATCTTTACATTTTTGGATTCTTTTTGCTTTTTGCTTTTCCAGTTGAGTGTTTTCTGCTTCTTTGTATTTCAAATCTTTGACTTGATTCTTGCATTCCTCTAGTCTGCTCTTAGGTCTTGTATAATATTTTTATTTCAGTCGGTGTATGTTTAATTTCTAATTGGTCCTTTTTCATCTCCTCTTGGGTCTCACTAAATTTATCCATCTTTTCTATAAAATTCTTGAAAAATCTTATATAACTGTGGTTTTGAACTCTATATCCAGTAGATTGCTTTCCTCCATTTCTTTTGTTTGTGATCTGTTTCTTTGTGTCCACATTTTGGCTGCTTCTCTGAGTTGGTAGAGTAGCATTGTGTGCTAGGTATTTTATAGAGCCCAATGGCTCAGCCTCCCTAGTTATCTGAGATGGACACTCTTGGTGCACCCCTTTTTGGACTGTGTGTATAGCCTTGTTGTAGTTAAGTCTTGATTGATGTTGGTATCACTGGGAGGAATTGACTTTCAGGCCAATTGGCTGGGAGGATCAGCTGTGTCACGAAGGGAGAACTGTGTTAGAGACATCCTTTTGGGGCAGGATTTGCTTCAGTGATGCTTTGGTGCTCACTGTGTCTACCCCTGAGTATGTCCCTTATGGGACTTAGGAATTGTAATCTGAATGGTCCTATTCTGACCACTGGGTACACTGGCTCTTGGATCTCCAAGAGGTGCAAATTTAGCTCTGCCAGAGGCCATCTGGCAGAAGCTATGGAGAATTCTGCAAATTCTCCTCTTCCTTTGCATTGGGGTTTGGAGGTGCCCAGATGAGACTCCACAATGCAGGTTGCTGTGGAGCCTTGGGCCTTTTGGAAGTTCTGAGGGTCTCTGACCCAGCTGCAGTTTGTTAGGTTATTTTAGATTGCAAAGGGCCAGGCCATTCATATGCAAAGGTCTCTGGGCACAGCTGGGGTGGGGTTGTAAATTTGGTGGGGCAGAGTGTCAGGGATCAACAGGGTGGAGCAAACAACTATGGCTGATCCTCAGCCTGCCCTAAGAGACCTCTAGGTCTCAGTGTCCCGCAGTAAGCTCAGGCCCAATGCCAGACAGTCCAGGGTCCCCCCCATATGTTACATTCCTTATCTTTTTGTCCATCTTTTTGTCAGAGATCCTTGAGAGTAAGCACAAGTACAAAAAGATAAGGAAATGTAACCTAAGAGTAGTTAAGGGATATTAATGTTCTTTTATTTCAGATACAAGTGGGTACCCAGAGTCTCACCCAGAACTGGAGTTCAGAGCAGTCAGAAACTGGTGTCTCCCTCCCAATTGAAAAAGACAATTGCGTCCTCAGTTGCCAGCCCTTCCCGTGCACACGCCTCCATACCTCTGCACTTTAGTTCCACAGCTCCTCTGAGTCTCAGTGTGCTTTTCTCTTTCCTTCTAGCTGTAGAATTTCTACTCAGCCAGCCTTCCTATGGTTCTGGATGATGTCCATTTTGTCTTTTTGTTGTAGTTTTGAAGTGGTTGTGCAAGGCAGCAAGTTTAGGTGTTTACCTATGCCGCTATCTTGGTTTCTCTCTCTGTATATTTTTTAAATGTAGTCTTAACCAAGAAAGATACTATTGAAAATGTTGAATGGAGTCATTGATACTTGAAGTCACTAGAAAGGTGAAATAACATATTAAATTGAAAAAGAATATTATAGTTCATCACAAATAACTACATCGAGAGGAATATTACTATTCTAATCTTTCTCATACGTCACTTAGAAAAATTATTTCTCCTTTGAAAACCTCTAATATCAAAACATTATATTGCCCCATTATGATTTAATAAACATGTACTTGTGCTTATAGTGGCAAACCACTGTTAGACATTACTCTTTATTTAGATCTTAACTTAAGGGAAGCCTTATAGTGAGAGATGGACAAAAGATAAGGAAATGTAACATATGAGAAGTTAAGAGATATTAATGTTCTTTTATTTGAGATACAAGTAATTTTAGCTACATTGAGTCATACATGCAGCACTTAGCACAGTGCTATCTGCATGTGAACTCTTAAGGTATCCGCCCAAAATGTATTTATACACTGAATAAAGGCAGTGTTTATTAAACTACATTTTGTTTTCAAAATTGAGCTATCAGCTGATAAACTGCATACATTTTTGGTGGGCACCCTGTATATGAAAGTGATTTGATTTTATCATTGTTTCTGAGAGATTTAATCACAAAGTTAGAAACATTTGATTTTGTGTTTAAAGTCTTTTAGGATTTAAGTAATAGTTCATCACTATCTCAGGAAATATTCTAGCTATGATTTTTTTCCTTCTAATCTTACTGGTTACCAATAGAATTTGCCACTGAAAAAATAAGATGTTCAGTTGTGCACCTATGTTAAAGATGTAATTTATCATACTAAACTTATTAGACTAACAAACCCACTGTTTCTACTGCAGCATGTATAAACATTTAACATAATTTTAAGGGTTCAGTGAATATGTCTATTTAAAAAACACAGACTTTTAATTAAGTAGATATTTCTTTAGTTCCTATATAACTGGGAACTTACCTTCTTTTCGGTAGACTAGTAAAAGAAGAGTTTACAGCTCAACATAAAATGTATTACTAGTCATTAAGAAATTATTTTAAAAAGATACTTGGGATTGGGGACAACTATGTTAAAATTTAACCAGAAGATGGCAGTGATGATCCTCTTATACTCCCTGCAGTGGTAATCAAAAGTTTTACAAATGTGAAAGCATGAAATATGCACGCTCAACTGTTGGTATATAATGTTATAAGTGACAGTTTAGGGGAAAGCATTTGCTGTTTGTTTTATATATTATGAAAAATGTGTATTTTTTTATAAGAAGGGATTAAGAATATTTTGGGTGTCTGTATCTTTGTTTGTACACTTCAGTTTTTTCTGAATACTGGGGTAAGGAAGTTACCATAAGTCTTGCCTTGTTTCAGTTGCATGCATCACTTTATGTTATGCATCATGTCTAGAAGGCATGCTGTTTTATTGCCTGTTTGTACTTTTCACCCAAATTGCTGGAAGCTAATGGACATTTTAAAGGAGTCATTCCTGTAGTTAATCATTCTCTAAATTGGCTTTTATTTTTTGATGGGGGAAAATTAAATCAGTTAAGACATTTTCAAAAGAAAAATGTATTAAATAAAAATTAACATTTAAAAATAAATCTCAGACAACCAGAGTTAATGACTTTTGAAGCATATTTTAGAGTTTTGATATTGACAGCAATTATAAGTATTATTTATACTCTGGTGATCTTAAAAGTGTGAAATTAAAAAGGGGAGAAGGAATGTTCTCCTTTGAAAATTAGTGCCCACATTTGGTATTGGCTGAGATGAAAATGCATCCTTCTGTAACCTTGCTTTTTTAAAAATATAAAGCTCAAATGCATTTTGCCAGAGAAATTGCATGATCGTCAGCATGATTGTTAACTTTGTCTTTCTCCTCTTCTTTCTACTGTTCATTTTCATTCATGTATTTTGTTTTTTGGTTTGCCATTATTTTTCCTTTTTTGTTAATTACTTCATGTTAAATTAATTTTGAAACGTCATAAGCTGAGCAACCTCTCCGTTTAGTAACAGCGGATACCTGTCTGTTTCACTATTTAGTCCCTCCTCCTATGTCTCCATCCTCCAAATCTGTGAGCACACCAAGTGAAGCTGGAAGTCAAGACTCTGGAGATGGCGCAGTGGGATCCAGGTATAGTAATTTTCTTCTAATATTTTTAAGAATAGAATCCATTTAGTGCCTAGGTATTGTTGGTGCTTTAGAGGGACTCTAAATAGTTAAGTTGACGTTAGTCTTAATATTTTGAGATCTAAACAGTACAGAAACTGTTGTAAATTGAGGGAAATTTTTTCCTTACAATATTTCAACTATCACACTTGATTAATGTAGTACTGAATAGTTAACAGATTTCATGTTAATTATATTAAAATAGAGGTGTTAATGTAAATGTTTTCTGTTTAAGCAAACTTTATATTGGTTAATATATGACTGTTTGGAGTACAGCATAAAGCCTTTTGCTTGTTCTTAATTTCCCATCCAGCAATTAAAATCTCAACAATACAGTTAATAGCCCAATTCTGTTCTATTAATTCACTAGTTCTGATTAAGATAGAAAATAATAATACCTAAAATATCATGAATAAGGTATAACTGCTAAGGAAACATTAAGTTTTTTACTGCCTTGAGGACATCATACTAAGTAAAATAAGACAAATAATCATATAATCTCACTTATATGTGGAATCTTAAAAGATAAATATGCTCATAGAATACATTGGTGGTTGCCAAGATGGAGCGGGGATGGGGAGTGGGAGGGGGAAGAGGTATGTGAAATGGGTGAAGGGAGTCAAAAGGTTCAAACTTCCAGTTATGAATAAGTAAGTAATGGGGATGTGATATATAGTATGATGACTGTAGTTAATACTGCATTGTATATTTGAAAATTGCTAAGTAAATTTTTAAAAAGTTCTCATCACAGATAAAAGAAATTTGTATGGTGATGATGTTACTAGATGTATTGTGGTGATGATTTCACAATATATACAAATATGGAATCATTATATTGTGTGTCTGAAACTAATATAATGTTATGTGTCAATTATATCTCAATAAAAAAAGAAAAGAGTGCTTACTGCCAAGTTTTCCTAAATTAGTATCTTCCTTGTGAAACTATATTTCATGTTTGTTTTAGGATCCTGCACCCTTGTTGAGTCTTGCTTTTCAAAAATTCAGTAAGACTTCAGCTTCTCTCCAAAATTTGTGTTAGGAAAATTATTATTACTTCTCTCTCTCCCTTTCTCCCTCCCTCTTCTTTCTCTTTCTGTGAAACACACACACACACACACACAGCAAGTTTTTAATAACAATCATACTTTTTTACTTCTTCTGATAGCTGAAATGAGATTAAACATAGGTTAAAAATATTTATTTAGAATACTTATTTTGAGCCAGGAAGTTACATATCCTTCTCAGGAGAATCTCTTAATATCCTTTAAAAAAAATAAATAAACTGAGAAGTTTTATCTTTGTTGTACTTGAGTCCCTCTAAATTGCAAAGAATTAATGAGTATATAAAAACAGAACCATGCCGAGACCGGTTTGGCTCAGTGGATAGAGCGTCGGCCTGCGGACTGAAGGTCCCAGGTTCAATTCCGGTCGGGGGCTTGTACCTTGCTTGTGGACACAACTCCAGTAGGAGGCATACAGGAGGCGGCTGATCGATGTCTCTCTCTCATCAATGTTTCTGACTTTCTATCCCTCTCCCTTCCTCTCTGTAAAAAATCAATAAAATATATTTAAAAAAAAAAAAAAAACAGAACCAGAAAAAGAGGAGCAAGGGAGCTAGATAATCTGACACTTGGTACTTATTATTCCTAAATAATCAGGTTATCATTAATAATTAGAAGGCACAAGAAGTTCAGTTTGAATTTGAGATGTGCTTCCCAAAACTGTTCTGTATATACAACCAAAATTGCAAATCAAAACAATACTGTCATTGATATAACTCTTATTATTTAAGAAAAATTAGCCATAGCTGGTTTGACTCGGTGGATAGGGTCCCAGGTTTGATTCTGGTTGAGGGCACATGTCTGGATTGCAGGGCACCATCCCAGTGAGGGGTGTGCAGGAGGCAGCCAATCAATTATTCTCTCTCAACATTGGTGTTTCTATCTCTCCCTCTCCCTTCCTCTCTGAAACCAATAAAAAATATT
>PVJN01035134.1:7535-22395 GCA_004026805.1 Lasiurus borealis
CCCCCCCCCCCCCGCCTAAGTTTCCCTGCACTCCTTTCTTTTCACAACAGTCCAAACTCTCCCGTATGAGTCTCGCCTGGAACTGTGGTTCAGTGCAATCAGAAGTGGGGGTCAGTGCAGTCAGGAGGTTCCATCTCCATCCCACTAGAGGAAGCCAGCCAGGCACTCTGCCCTCTCCTCTCCACTCTGGCATCTCTGTACCTCAGCTTTTTGCAGCTCCTCAGAGTCTCCTCTGTGAGCCCCTCTCTTTCTAGGTGTAGAATTTCCACTCGGCCAGCTTTCCTATGGGTCTGGATGATGTCTGTTCTTTTAGTTGTAGTTTTGAAGTTGTTGTGCGAGGCAGCAGTTTAAGTGTTCATCTCTGCTCCATCTTGGTTTCTCCATACTTTTCTCTTTTAGATAAAATTTTGATTAATTTGTGAATCCATAGGTATTGATATGCAGCCATACTAAGTTATGCCATTTATGGTTCAAATGAAGATTTTTTTTTAGAAAAAAATAACTCAAAATAAAATAGGGTTGGTAATTTAAGACAGCAAAGTGGGCATGGGGGTTATATTTGTCTTGATTCAGGCCTTCCTAAAGCTTTTAAATCAACCAAGTAGGGAGACTTGCTTATTGTGGCTTCTGTTTTATTTTTTAAATCTTCATCTGAGGATATGTCTTTATTAATTTTAGAGATAGAGATATAGATAGATTGATAGATAGATAGATAGATAGATAGATAGATATGTGAGGGAGATAGATAGATAGATAGATAGATAGATAGATAGATAGATAGATAGATAGATAGATATGTGAGGGAGAAATATTTATCAGTGGCCTCCATACATGCCCCGTCCTGGGATTGAACCCGCAACATCAGTCAGGGTATGTATCTTGATCAAGAATCAAACACACAACCTTTTGATGTAGGGATTGATGCACCACCCAATTGAGCCACCCAGCCAGAGCAAGGAGACATTCTGTAACTGCATGAATTGGATTTTCAATTTGTTATGTCCCTGAGAAGGATTTATTCTGTAATTGTCTCAGTTAGAGAAAATAGTACCAGCTCTTGAGAAAATAACCTCATTGTCCTTCTCTGGAGAAATATATGATGTTTTGTACCAAGTTCATTTCAAATTTTAATTTAATTCTACTTACCTTGTCCTTAATTTATAAGATGCCTTTTCCTGCTCAGCAGTCACATTCCTATATTATATAGAAGATCTACTGTATTCTGTCTGATTCTATAGCTTCCAGTAAGAGCAACGAAGCATTTTTTAGCCTCTCCTGATTCAGGCTGTTGATGATATCCTGCCTCTATTGCCCAAATTCAAAGCAGAGGCATCAGGGCCTCCCAGGGATCATCAAGTTTCCTCTTCTACCAGCTACAGCCACAAGATGGCAATGTGACAATTTAAAACCAAAAGTTATAGCACTTTGTTTTATTTAGTTTAGGGAATTGAATCCACTTTAAGCAAATACTTAAGTTGAACTGGGAACTATATCCCACAATGCATTAATGTTTGTGCAGTGGTTCAGGTGACTTCCAGTCAGAGTGATGCAGGCTGGGACAACATAGGATTCTGTAACCATACATCTTGACTTTTCCTTTTCTCTCCTAACATACTTGAGCATATTGGTTGATGCAACTCTGTTAATTCAACCTTTCCATAGCAAGAAGAAGGTTTTGAATGTCATTGCCTAGCACTGGAGGAAAATAGCAGACATGTTGATTTTGTTTTTCTTCCTGTGAGATGAAGATAGACTGAGTAAATTCCACTGAGGAGTTAGCTATTGTAGGGCAGTAAATCCTATTCTTTTATAGCTAAGTCACTTAATGGTTCCTCAAAAGTGCATTGTTTTTTCCTCAGTGAGAGAATAAATAGTGAGCTTTACTTTTTGACAAATGTCTTATGAAGGTACTTGAATCTGTATTGTAGAATATGAGATTCATTGTAGAGAAATGTTTAATGTACTTTAGGATTGCACCGTTTGAAATATGTAGGCATATGTTTATTTTTAAAATACATTTTGCACCTGTTTCCTTCTTTATGACCTAGAATTAAAAATATATAAAATACTATAATACTTTCAATACTTAATATAATAAATTTGGACCTGTTTATTATGACTTTATACACACACACACATATATATAATATCATATGTATAAAATCTCTCTATATAAAAGCCTAAGCAACCATTATTACCGAAGGACCAGAATGACTGGTCAACCCGTGGCTATCACGTGTACTGACCACCAGGAGGCAGATGCTTAATTCAGGATCTGCCCCCTTGAGGTCAGTGTGTTCATGAAGTCGGGCTCATGGCTGGTGAGCACAGCTGGTATCCGGCCTCTGCAGAAGCACTACCGAACTGTGGTGGTGGTAGAATGAGTGGGAGCAGTGCGGCATCTGGCCCCAACTTTGGCTCCTCCATGGCTCCTGCCACTTAGCACACTACTACATTCCTCATATCCCATAAGCCTGCAGTTACAATTTCCAGAAACGGTTGAAGTGAAGACACTTGGGGTAATGAGGACGAGCCTGATATCACTGCCAGGCTCCTGGAACTCTGCTGCGGGCATTGAGATCAAATCTCATTCCTTACTGATTGCTCTGGAGCTACAGAGGAAGGCAGTAACAGTGGCCACAAGTTGGTGACTGGCAATCAGGGTAAAAGACAAAAAGCGATGGATGTGAAAGGTGGGGGTATGGAAAACAGAGCACCCTCACCCCCCGAAGATCCTCAACTTTGTATTGCTCACCTTGGAGTGTCTCTTGTCTGGCTTCAAGTGGTGGAAAGTGTACAGCACAGACCAAGGCTTCCACTGGGGACCTCCCAGCCAGCAAGGTGCAACCCTGGCTGCAGAAGGGACATTTGGAAATATTTTTTCAGCAAGCTGGGAGGAGGAGGACAGACTTCCCATGTGACTTCCCAGCAGCTCACAGGGACGTGGAGACTCCTTGGGCATGCAGGCACAGGCTACCGATTTCCTTTCAATGTACACAAATCCATGCACTGGACCACTAGTCCTATCTAATAAAAGAGTAATATACAAATTAATCATCACTCCGTTATACCCACCAGCCATGCCCACCAGCCAATCAGGAGTGAGTATGAAAATTAACCCAACCCAGATGCCTGCGGCCACAGAGAAAGCAGGAGGGAGGCTTGGGTTTCCTTGGCGATGGAGGAAGCCAAGCTTTCCCCACACCCTGGCCAGCCCAAGCCTCACCGTAGGCTACAAAGTTTCAATTATAGAAGATAAATAAATCCCAACAAAAATGGCAGCAGCCACAAGCTAGAGAGAGCAGGAGGCTAGGGTTGCCCCCAGTGATGGAGGAAGCTAAACTTTCCACCTGCCCTGGCCTGCCTTGGCCTCAGCTTAAGGCTACAAAGTTTCAATTACAGAAGATAAATAAATCCCAAATACCAGGGCCTTTCCTTGGATCACTGGGAGGTGTGGCTGGTTTGCAAACCACCACAGGCTCCTCGCTCAGGCCACCCCATGCCCCAAGGGAACCCCCACCCTGATCCAGGACACCCTTCAGGGCAAACCAGCTGGTCCCCACCCATGCATCAGGCCTCAAATGAATAACAGATATTATCCTATCTAATAAAAGAGTAATATGCAGATTGATCATCACTCTAACACACAAGATGGCTACTTCAATGTGGTCAAAGATCCTGTCTCCATGTGGTCACAAGATGGTCAGCAGAGGAGGGTAGTTGGGAGGGACCAGGCCTGCAAGGGAGAGCAGTTGTGGGTGATCAAGCCTGCAGGGGAGGGCAGTTAGGAGTGACCAGGCCAGCAGAGAAGGGAAGTTGGGGGTGACTGGGCCTGCAGGGAAGGGCAGTTGGGGGAGACCCAGGCCTGCAGGGGAGGGCAGTTGGGGGAGGACCCAGGCCTGCAGGGGAGAGCAGTTGGGGGGGACCCAGGCCTGCAGGGGAGAGCAGTTAGAGGCAAACAGGCTGGCAGGGGAGTGGTTAGAGGTGATTAGGCTGGCAGGCAGGATCGGGTTTGAAAGGGCAGTCAGTCATCCCTTGAGGGGTCCCAGATTGGAGAGGGTGCAGGCTGGGCTGAAGGATCTCTCTTCCCCCTGTGCATGAATTTCATGCACCAGGCCTCTAGTACTATATAAAATACTATATTTTGTAATATTGTCGTCTATATAAAAGCCTAAGCGACCATCACAACTGAATAAATGACCGAACAGACTGTGTGGGATGACCAGGCCTGCAAGGGGGAACAGTTGGGGGCAACTAGGCTGGTGGGAGTGGGAGGCATTTGGAGGCAATTAGGTCGGCAGGCAGAGGCAGTTAGGGGTGATCAGGACAGCAGTGGAGGCAGAGAGGGGCGATCAGGCAGGCAGACAGATGAACAGTTAGGAGCCAGAAGTCCAGGATTGTGAGATATGTCTGACTGCCGGTTTAGGCCCAGGATCGGGCCTAAACTGGCAGTCAGACATCACTCGAGGGGTCCCAGATTGGAGGGTGCAGGTTTGGCTGAGGGGAATCTCCACACATTCCCAAGAATGAATTTTGTGCACCAGGTCTCTAGTAATACTATACATATAGTAACTACATAATAGAAAATTTTTAAAGATTAGGGAAGTAATCTATGCCAAACATTTGGCATATAACATGTGTTATTATAATATTTTTTTGTGTGTCCATAGTGTTACATTGGTGATCATAAAGAGGACCAAGTTAGCTTGGCTTTGTCACAAAGCCACAGGTAAAATTTCTTACCTAATTATCTGTTTTGGAAATGCAAAGACAATATTAATAACTAATTTATGTTGATGAAAAATTTAAAATGCATATTTAAATGTATTTTTATTTTTTATTGATTTCAGAGAGAAAGGGAGAGGGAAAGACAGAGAAACATCAATGATGAGAGAGAATCATTGATCAATTGTCTCCTGCACGCCCTCTGTTGGGGATCGAGCCCACAACCCAGGCACGTGCCCTTGGCCAGAATGGAGCCCAGACCCTTCAGTTTGCAGGTTGATGCTCTATCCACTGAACCAAATCAGATAAGGCTAAAATGCATATTTTATAAGTATAATCCTTCCCCTTCCTTCATCCTGACCACTGCACAAACAGGAATGGAGCATAGCTCTCTCTCCTAGTCAGTAGTTACTGAATAAATGTTTTCACTGCTTTAGCCAATGCTCAACTGAGTTTATCTTTGCCAGAACCACAGAGTGAAAGCAGGAGTGATCTCAGTTACTGTTCCTCATAATGACCTGTGTGGGGCTGCATGCATCCTGTCCCTGCAACTCTAGACTGTGCAGGGTTAGATGTCTGGTCCCCAAAGTGAGCATACTCTTAATAGGGTCCTATCCAAATTACTTTCATCAGCCAGCTGGGCACTGTGAACTTCTTGTGTTTAGAGACTAAACGAGGCCATCTTGGCAGGAGTCATTGATCCTGATTAGGAAGACTTAGGAGTTCTGACCCACTATTGGGGCTGGGGGACCACTTAAGGAACCAAGGGGAACTGCTTAGGCACGCTTGGTGCTGTTTGGATTGAATTCTCTTCCTCCAAATTAACATGGTGAAGCCCTAATGCCCAATGTAACTTCATTTGGAGATAGGGCACTTAAAGAGGTAATTAGGTAAAATGAGGTCATAGAGAAGAGCCTGCATCCAATATGGCTGGTATCGTAAGAGGAGGGAGAGACACCATAGCGCTCTCCCTCTGCACACGTAAAGGAAAAGCCACATGAGGGAGAGTGAGAAGGTGGCCAGGAAGCGAGGCTGCACCACAAACTAGCCCTGCTAGCTCTCCATTTCAGACTTTAGCTTCCAGACAGTGAGAACAATTTCTGTTTAAGTCACTGAGTCTCTGTTATTCTGTTAAGTTGGCCCAAGCAGGCCAATATACTCCCATTGCCCCATTTTTACATGAACAGTAATAGCAACTCCAGTTGAAAATGGTATACTGACATAAGGCCCAGTGCCCTCTGGGATGAAAGTGTAGGTCGCGTCATCAAATCACAGAGTTAGTGACATCTAGTACCGGGAGTGGAGGATGGTAAAAATCGGCATCCTCTGTGGACAGAGCAGCAGTTTCTACCTACTTTTTCATTTTTCTGGAGAAGTGTGGCTTACTGGACTCCGAGGATGCTGCTCCCTGACATATATGCAGAGGTGGATCTCAGTGGTGCACAGGGAAGAGATATGTGTGGATAGAAGTACATATCACCCAGATCCTTCTTTAAGGAAGGACTTGCTACCCCAGGAGCTACAGCAAATAGTCTTTGCCTTCTCAGGGATCTGTGTGACTTACAGAGCTGTTTCACCTACCAACATGTCCTTCCAGGATCGGTTCATATCTGATAACTGATAGCGGCAGGGCAACTCAGAAGGGTCACTTCAGCTCCAGATGATTCCTGGGACTTGGCCTCTTTTCCTTCTCAATTCTGATTCCTCCCTTCCCTGCCACACTGTTGATCCCAAGGGTGCTCCTTTATAAACATCTTGGGCTCTAAACTCTGTCTCAGAGTCTGCTTTCTGGAATTTTAACCTGTAACATTCACTAATGATTGGGAGAATCTTACTAAAATGGAAAATGTCTGAGGACTCCATTTTCATTTGTGATCCTAGACACCAATTTCATGACAAAATGCAGTCATACTCAATATTGTGTTGTGCTAACTCTGTGATTTGCAACCTTTTTCATCTCATGGCACACATAAATTAATGACTAAATTTCTGGGACAAACCAAAAAAATATGTTTTTTTGCCAACCTCACACACAAAAGTATAATTTTGGTTCATTTACACTGGATTACTATTGTAATATATTTTTTTGACAGTTTAAGGGAAAAGAGATCAGTTCCCTGACTAAATAGTCAGGTATTGCATGCAGCACATGGGTTGAAAATTGCTGCACTAAACGATTGCATTTTGACTTCAGTTTGTGTAAGTTGGTTTATAACCTGGAGAGTCCTAAATGTAACCAGTAGATGAGGAGCTTATACATGGAAATATGTAGCTGCTTTATTGTATCTTTATTGATGGGGCCTTATCACTTTGATGCCTCCTTCCCTTCGAAGGCTATAAATATTGAAGGCAGATGGAAAAAGGCTCATGTAATAGAGCTGAAAAACATTTAATTTTCCTTCCATGGGTGATATATAACCAGGTATAATCTTATAATCTTTGTGCTAAAATTGTGTCAAACCGGCAGTCATTGCAATTGATATTAAAGGGGACCAAAACAAATGGGACAAGCTGTGTGCGATTGGCTTCTTTTGAGATTAGACATCCATTCTGGGTAGACAGCCGATAATTCTGTAATTATGTTCTGCAAGCTAAGTGAAATGGCAACAAAAAGCATGGTGTTTAGTTTGCACATCATGACAGGAATAGCACGGAATAAGTGTATCCTACTCTACTGATTGATTGCTTTTCTGAACAGTTCCTATAATGTGATATTTCTTTGGTGTATTAAATCTGTTTATTGCATCGAGCTTTCCCCTTAGATTAGCTGTATTCCTCCACTGAAAAATTCTATCGGGGAAATCAGAAAAAGAAGTCTTAAAATATTTCAGCAAAAGAAAAATCATTTAAAAAGTTAAACTATCGCCTGGCTGGTGTGGCTCAGTGGTTGAGCATTGACCCATGGACCAAGAGGTTGCTGGTTTGATTCCCAAACAGCGCATATGCGTGGATTGCAGGCTAGGTCTCTGGCAGGGGATGTGTAGGAGGCAGCCAATCAATGTTTATTTCTTTCTCATCCATATTTCTATCTCTTCCCCCTCTGTCCTCTTTCTCTAAAAACCAATAAAAACATATTTTAAAACGTTAAAGTATTTTATATCACAAACAAATCATTAAATAATAAATGTAAGTATTCGGGGGGAGTTTTTACTTTTAACTTGGTATAGTAACTTAGATATAGATTAATGAAATATTGTGGTCCAAAACATATTTTTAAATTATTCTGTTTCTTTCTATAGCCTACATTTAAAAGTCCATCCTTACCTCTCTTATTCACATATATGTGTGTGTGTGTGTGTGTGTGTGTGTGTGTGTGTGTGTGTGTGTATTAGAAGCCCAGTGCATGAAATTTGTAATTTGTGCAAGGGGCTCGGCCCTCACAGCCCTGGCTTTGTCCAGAAGGTTGTTCGGTTGTCCGGTCTAATTAGTAGATTATGCTAATACACACTCACACACACATATAAATACATAGACAATCTAATTTCAGTGAATATTTGCTGTTTCACATAGTGGCTTTTTGTCCTTACCAAAGCATCTAGTCTTCATTCTCTTTATAATGGCACTTGATTTCCTTTTAGAAAACTATGCCTCCTCCATAATCAAAATCTTAGTTGTATATCCACATAATTAATGGTCAGAGAAAAGAGGAAAATAAATGGAAGTCTATGCATTCCAATGGTGGTGGTGGCCTGCATGAGAATGTTCAACAGCATCACCATTCTCGACCTTAGCAGAGTCTCTGCTTTTGTCCTGTTACCCAATTTAGATGTTTTGTTATTCTCACTGATCTCTGATTTACCTGACAGTTTTCTAATAAATTCCCTTTTTGGATCATGTTCATCAATCACTTTATGTTGAAGCAATAAATACAAAATTTCTGATTGATTCCAACAATATAGGAAATATAAAATAGGGAACTATTATATCTAAAGTGTAAAGACAAGGAGTTTTGAAGTTGGTCATTTGATAAATATCTTACTAATTTTTCTCCATATTCACTACTTTTAGAATATTTTCTCTATATTTGTTTCCATAATATATTGGACCTAAGAACATGTTTCCATTCTGCTGAAAGTTTTTTTTTTTTTTTTGGATGGGACGTGCCAAACTATTGTCAGAGTGGAGAGGCCTCAGAATGATAGATGAGACTAATGAGTATGGTGGGAACTAGAGACGGCATATTTTATGTGCCATGTTTAGGAGTTTGGGCTTTATCTAAGAGCCTGTGAGAAGCTTGGGAGCTACTGGCTGAGGCATGCATTTTTAGAGAAAGCAAATACATAAAAGTGAAATTGCTAAAGCTTTTTAGAGTTCAGGTGAGATGTTGGAGGAGAGACCTAAAGCAGAGAAGTACTACAATTAGCATAATGCCTCTCCCAGGTAATCACCAAAGGGAGGAATACAAACCACCTCCTGCAGGCAGATTTCCTCCCTCCCTCTTGCCCCCTTCCCTCCTTCCTTTATTGAATTAAATGTTTAGTATGCGACCTTGTCATGCATTATGGGAGCTATTTAGTATATGGCAGAGAATGAAGCAGGTATGTTATCCACCCTCATGTCTATCAGCCAAGGTTCAGAAGGAAACAATGACACACTCCAAATTACATAAATCAAGAACAGTTAAATATTTAAGAGGTGGTAGAAGGTTG
This sequence comes from Lasiurus borealis, assembly GCA_004026805.1. Classification (NCBI taxonomy): domain Eukaryota; kingdom Metazoa; phylum Chordata; class Mammalia; order Chiroptera; family Vespertilionidae; genus Lasiurus; species Lasiurus borealis. Next base: position 16,910 of record PVJN01035134.1, read on the forward strand.
TATCCTGGAACAGTATCTGCTATTATCACTCTTTACCTGAAGAAACTGAAGAAGGGAGTGGTTTCTAGAACTTGGAGGAAGACAGCCTTGAAAGCAGCTGTGACCTCAGTTGGGATGAAGGATGTTGCCAACTCAAGGTGACCTCTCTCAGAGGGAACTGGAGGATAAATACCCCGACTACCCTTTTATCACTATCTTCCCCTCCAATCTTCAGCTGCACTCTCAGTTGATCCTATCACATAGAAGGGCAAAAGGCTTGCAGGTTGGGTTTGTGAATTTATCTATTCAGGTCCTCATCATGGAGTAAAAAGTTTGGAGTGCAGATGTTTGGAGAGTTAAACTGGAGGGGCAAACAAAAGGTATAGAGAATAACAAACTCCCAGTATTTTCTGGGTAAGTGTGCATATGTTCATTTTTTTTTTCAACACTGTCCCTGATGTTTGTTTCAACTTGGTCTGGTTTTAAGGAACGGTACAGGGGAAAGGGCAGAGCAGGACTGACTTCATTTGGTACCATATCCTCTGACTTGTGTAGCTGTGTCTCGGACCTGACCCCTCTTCCGAGAAAGGCCGCAGAATGTGCCAGTTACCCAGCTCACCCTTAAATCAGCCAATGAGGATACAAGAGGGACTCCAAAAGTATGCTGTCCACATCCCGTATTTGTGTAACCAGACCCTAACCACCCTGCCTTTGCATCACTAGACCCCAGCCCTCACCCAACTAATTGGAATCTGCCAACTCAGTGGTCCGAGGAAGCCCCGCCTCCCCCTATAAAATCTTTGTGCTTTTTGAGACTTGCTCTCTTCCTGCATCCTCTGCCGTGATGGTGGAGGCGGAGAGCCAAGCCTGGGTTTGAATAAAGGCTCTTTGCTTTTGCATGGGACTTAGCCCCCTGGTGGTCTTTGGGGATCTTGAAATCTGGGCATAACACAGGTTGGAGAGAAGGATTAGTACACTCTGGTTTTCCCTGTGTCAGTTCAAAGAGAAGGCTGTCTTGAAGAAGGGGACATGGTCTAAGGCTGCCTCTAGGGAAGAACAGGGTATACAAAATGAAATATTTAACAGTGTACCCTGTGCAGTGTGCACATGAAATTTGTGTACTTATCTAGTTCTGTGGTGTGTGGCAGTTTAGGCAAACTCCAGCATGTGCAAAGAAATACGTTAAATGCATAGACTTTTCTTCTTGCTGTGACCTATGTTAGCCTATGTGTGAATTATTAGGCATTTTTTCTTTCTACAATGTTTTGGATCTGCAATGATGAAAAACTTTCATGGTCTGGAAGAGCCACTGTCCTCCATTACATTTTCCTCTGTAAATTAGACAATAAGGAGTTTCTGTCACTGGCGAGTTTAAATTCATTATTCTGAACAGAACTGACATGTAGGTTCTAAACTAGTCCTTTACAAAGTAAAAGATGTACAGTTGACAAGCAGAGAAAATTTGCCTAGGTAAGCGGAATTTGTGGCTATGTATTTACATTTGATATTGTCAAAGGAAACTTTTTGACATTGTTAGCATCCTCACTATCCCAGAAGAATAGATTTAGATGAAAGGGAGTTGGAGACTTTAATCTTATTTCTAGATGTCTTGCAAATGAACATAAATAAAATGCTTTCATTATATAGGAAAGGAGGCTGAGCTGATTAACTGTGCAGACATTTACTGCAATGATATATCCCAGAGTGACTACTTTTTAATTCTTTAGACTATACCCGTGTTCATGATAGTGTTTATCTCTAGTACACTGTTTTTCCCCTGTGGGAGAATCACAGACATGAATAAATAAGTCAGTGCAGCAAGAAAAGCCACTGGAATCATATGCCAGAGTGTAAAAGGACTACCTCTGTCCTCCACTCTCACTGGTCTAGATAGTAAATGGAAAGCAATACCTTAGCATGCGGGGGCAGGGAGAATCCTAGAGTAAGAGGTTGTGTTGAGCACATGTTTGGAGACCATGAATTGAGGAGGGATGAATTACAAGGCTGTAGTTCAAGGGTAATGGCCCATATTTAGAAAATGTGAAAGGCCAAGCCCTCCCAGGGCCTCCAAGGAGCACTACCTGGGCTGCACAAAAAGCCTACATTTTTATACCTGCCAAACTGAGAGATGCTGGAAGACAGCCAGTGTGAGGCAGGGAGAGAGAGAAATGTAAATATAAAACTTCACCCTGCTTCTCTAAATTTCTCACAGGTTCTGGAAAACCCAGAAAACAGGTTGGGGAGGAGGGGAGGGGCGGGAAGAAGTCAAGTAAAAATGAAAGAACATGTCTTACCTCTCCCACTGTAGATCCTGAGTAATGGTGCAGGTGTGTAATGGAGGAGGAAACCTTTGGATTGAAAATGAGATTAAAGTTATGATTTAGAGTGGATGAATTTTTTTTTTTTTAGTACCTGAATGTGAATCTCATTCAATATGGGTTTTGAGCCCTTCAAATGACTAAAAGTCATGTGATATGTTTGAAATGTGACCAGGGAAATGAGAACAGAGTGTGTTTGAAGGTAAGTTTGGTAAACAAATCAAGTGACACCCTGGTCCAGTTATAATATTGGCATAGGATTTTCTGCATGTTGAATTTGAAGCCACAAAATAGCTAGTCAACACCAGTCTCTCTGAAAGATTTTTATTTCATTAGTAATGTCATAGGCAGATAACATCATAGGCAGATTTAAATCATTGAGTAAAAAATGATCAGAGTAAACCAGTCCATGAATCTTGGTGTCCAGAGCTGCTACCTTTCGCTTCTGGCACTTAACTCTTCAACTTCTAGGAGAGTTTTCATTAAGACTGATCCAGCATTGATCCCGACAGTGCTTCATTACTGTTTCAAAAACAGAATCTTTGGATAGATATGCAAAAGAGATAAACAAATGAGAATCTGTGACAGATACAGAATTTTTAGACTGGAACCCAGATTCTTTGTCCGCTGGAGTTGAAAAATAAATCCTCAGACACAAAGTGGTATATAGCAAAGGGGAAGATATATTGAACAAATAAAGTACAGACTCCCATGTGGGCAGGGGGAAGGAGTCCCACTGAGTTCTTTTTCCCTATGGCTTATAAAGGCTACAGATCGAAGTGCCTCGATATCCCCTCTGGTGACTATTCCCTTAGACTGGTTACCATAGTAACTCCTAAGCTCAAAGGTGGAGCCTCACATGGGACATGTGAAGTTCTCCCCTCCCGTCTTCCTTATGGTTTCCCTGTTCCCTTTGGGCTTTCTTACTCTTCTGGATGAAGGGCTTCCTTCTCTTTATTTTGTAAATACAGACCTGCTGTTCCCAGCTTCCTCATTCTAGGGAAATGTACTCCTTATAGCTTTCAGCTCCCCTATTCTATGGAGATAGACCTTCTACTGCTCTGCAGCCCTGAGCTTCCTCATGTCCCCTTTATTTCTAAAATTTAGTAAAATCTATTCTTTCCAGCCCTAAAAATTCCTATTTCATTGAGCCTGGCAAGAAAAGATAAGTTTAAGAGTTAGTGGGTTTACTGAAGGACTGTAAAGAGGAATTGAAATGTGGAAAAGTTTAGAAAAGATAATAGACAAAAGAGAAATTTTTATTCTACTTGAGGGAGAAGGAAAAGCACAGGATTGATAGGGACTAAAGGAGGAAAACAAAGGGCAAATTTTATGAATTCTATCTATGACATTTAAGAGGGCAAACAATGAAATTCTGTTTTCTTTGAATTTGGCGATAGCAATGTGCATAGATCCACGTCATCCTAGACACATTGCTGCATAACCCTAAAGAAATCAGAATGCTTTCCACGTGCTCATGTCATTTTAAGTTTAAAGTTCTTGGTGACTAGACAGGATGCTCACTTTTCTCACATTTCCGACAAAACCTGGAGATGTATAGATTGAAGACATAAGTTTCCAGAATCAATCTGATGAAAAAATTATTTTAGCCAAAGAAATGTATTACACCAAGCTATTACCACTATAAACATGGCCTGGATCCCTCCCACCCACTTGTGTGGTGAATGATTCAAGATGTTAAAGTTAAAAATCATTGAGATCTGTAAAGTATTTTTGTGAGTTTATTTGAGCCAAACTGTCAATATATGATGGGAAGCAGAACCTCAATGAATTGAGATAATGCTCCAGAGAATGGCAGGTTACATCTGTATTTATACATTGCAATCAAAGGAAGGGATGTAGGTGGGTTACATGAAATCCACTGGTGATAGACTAGAGCAGTGGTTCTCAACCTTTCTAATGCCGCCACCCTTTAATACAGTTCCTCATGTTGTGGTGACGCCCAACCATAAAATTATTTTTGTTGCTACTTCATAACTGTAATTTTGCTACTGTTATGAATTATAATGTAAAATATCTGTGTTTTCCTATGGTCTTGGGCAAGCCTGCCAGCGGTTCTCAACCTGTGGGTCGCCATCAGTGGTCTGGGATGGGTCCGACGTTTGCATTGTTGCCATGGTGACGACTCAGGCTTTCCACACTACCCCAGCCACTCTGGGCCTGGGGGAGTGTGGGAAGGCAAAAAGGTGGCTCTGGGCCAGAGGGAAGGTGGTGCCAGCAGCCAGGGGAACAAAGGCCCATCCTTGCTCGAATCTTTATTCATGCATCAGGCCACTATTGTTATCGTAGATGCAAAAAGACAGATAAGCTCAGGTAAGGTAAAGGTTGACCTTGTCAGTGAAGAGACTGGCCTCGGACGTAACTACCCACCATACTTGCTTGAAGTTTAATCTCAGACCATTCTTTGTGGTTACTTTAGGTCTCCGAGTTGCAAGACTGCTATGCAGGCCTTCCCTGAGCTTGTCATGTGGTCCCTTTGTCCACAAAGACACCATTGGCATGCCCTCCACACTGTTACAGTCTTCTAGGAAGCCTGAGTGCTCCCACCATTCTTATCTTTCATCTTCCCCCATCCTGACAGGTCAGTCTTTCTCAGCAGGTTTTTAATTGACAGGTAAATGGTTTGCAGTGACCCTGTCCTTGGCCTGCTGTCCAGAGCCAGTGCTGCATATTCAGTGAAGGTGACACCATAATTTGATTCCTTTTGATTTTTTTTTAGGGGTTTTGGGTTAGTTTCTACAAAATTTGTTTCTAGACGTAACCTTATTTCAGTAGTTGACTAGGGCGAAGCTATAAAGTTTATATTATGAGGTAAAATACAAAAAAAAACAAAAACAAAAACAATTTGAAGACTCAAATTCATAAAGTATTGATATTTATTTGTGTAACCCAGTGGTTGGCAAACTGCGGCTTGTGAGCCACATGCCGCTCTTTGGCCCCTTGAGTGTGGCTCTCCCACAAAATACTACGGCCTGATTAGTCTATTTTGAAGAAGTGGCATTAGAAGAAGTTTAAGTTTAAAAAAATTGGCTCTTGAAAGAAATTTCAATCACTGTACTGTTGATATTTGGCTCTGTTGACTAATGAGTTTGCCAACCATGGGTATAACCTATAGAGGCAAAGTTCCCCAGACTGTATTTTCAGATTATGTTTGAAAACATTGGTCTT